>CAUYRT010053236.1:0-120456 GCA_963574885.1 Lepilemur ruficaudatus
AATTAATTTCTTTCTATTTATAGTAGAGACGGGGTCTCGCTCTTGCTCAGGCTGGTCTCGAACTCCTGACCTTGAGCTATCCACCCGCCTCGGCCTCCCAGAGTGCTAGGATTACAGGCGTGAGCCACCGCGCCCGGCCAGCATCATCATTTTTTAAAACAAACGCATCCTTGCGGTGGTGGTGGGGATGATATTGCGTGTATTCCTTACTCAGACAATCACACACACACACACCCATACACACACCAGCTAATCTAACCTTGCATAGGACTGAGATTTCCCAGGGGCCCAACTGCTGTGTTTCAGAAATCAGTGCTCTGAGATGGAACCGGCTGTGCGCTAACCTTACAGCCCTGATTAATTCCCTCCCTTTGTTTGCCTCATTATCGTGATTAGGTTCTGCCCGTAGCATAGCAACGGCTAATTGTAGGCTGGTTGCAGAGTGCATAATTCCCACTATTAAAATTTTATCGAGGCTTAATTGTGCTCCTTTTTGCAGCAGCAAAGCTTCAAAGTTTCAGAAAAGAGGGGATGTGGTTAGTGGGAACTGATGATTTTTTAATCTTAGCAAGCCCTGTAAAGCCCTACTCTGCAATATCATTGACCTTGAGATGGTTTCCTGTGGCCAGAAAGAAGCCCATCATTTATTTATTAACCTTCCAGAAGGTCTGCAAACATCCCCTGTGGCCAGGCAGAAAGCATATTAGAGGTCAAATGCCATTGCAGAAAGCCCCAAAGGGCTGGCAGACCAAACAGTTTGGCCATGTGGGCTTTGGGGTGAGGCAGCTGCACTTGGCATGTGGAAGAGGGGCAGAGTGCAAGAAGGTGTTTTTAAAAACTTTTTAGTTTAAAAACTCCTTAGGTGCCCCATTGCCTCTCAGTCGCTGTCCAAAACCAGCGGCAGAATCGACAGGCTTCCAGGGCATTTTCCAGGAACATGCCAAATTGCCCAACCTGTGCTGAGTGGGAGGTGGAAGGAGTGAACCCATTAGCAGGTACTTTCCACAAATGGCTTCCCAGCCTGACTGATGGCTGGTATCACCCGGGAAGCTTGTTAGAGCTGCACTTTTCCAGGCTCCAGCCCATACCTACCCATTCGGAGTGAGGAGGGGGGCTGGCAATGCTGGGCCACTTTGAGAATCACTTACCTGCAGACGTAAGAGACTTTGGAAAATATAAAAAAGAGAGCAGAACCAGCTGCCTCTTGGGGAGGGGGCCACTCACTCTGCTCGGCTCAGATTGGAACCACAAGTCTAATGGTGTGGGATAGCTCTAAGTCAGTGGCTCCCAAATGGAAGTGTGCATCCGAAAGCCCTGGAGAGCTTGTTAAAGCACAGATTGCTGGGCCCTACTCCCCAGAGCTCCTAATGCTTTAGGTCGGGGGTAGGACCTGAGACTTTGCATTTCTAATAAGTTTGCAGGTGATGCTGCTCTAAGGACCACACTTCGAGAACCACTGCCCTAGATGATTCTCCAAATTTGGATCAAATTTGTCCCTTTGAGAAAGACTCAGTTGTGTTTCTCAGTCCTCACATTATGGAATATTCCCTTATAGAAGGACTCTGTCCTTGTGTCTTGAGCATCCTTCTGCAATCCAGAAACAGTGGCTTTGTAATCAACAGGCTTGGACATGAGGTACTATGGAGGAGGAGCAGAGTCTGGGGTCCTGGACTTAAACACAGTCAAATGCAGATGAATCCACTACCAGTTTTACCATTACTAAGTCAAACAAGGACATTAAAAGGAGGTGGGATCTAGGCACTGCTTAAACGAAGGGCAGGGGATTATTTGATGAACTGGCCTCAAGCCAGGGGGAGGCTTTAGATAAGGCACAATGATGGAATTATGGTGAGGGCAAAATAACAATGTGCACATTTTGTGGAGAGGAGATGACTTGTCTGGAGAGGGAAGTGGTGAACGGGAAACTTCAGAGTAAGGTTAAAGCAGGGGTTGCAACTCACAGAGCTTCAGAGGCCAGGCAGGTAACAGGAGCGAGAGAGGCGGGCAAGTGAGACCACCATTAGGACCTGCATTTCCAATTAGAACCAGGCAATCTGGGATGGTGGGGCTGTGGTGAACTGGACAACCCTGGGTCCTCCAAAAGGGGAGGCTTCCACTTCATGCCGGTCATTGCCGTGGAAGATGTGGACCCCGGGCTGCTCACCCTTTCAAATTTTCAAAGAAGCTTAGAGTGTGGATTCTAAGATGAAGTTTCCCTATTTTTAAAAACTGTGCCCCCATCAAAACATGTCTGGAGGCTGTCAGTTTGTAACACCAATTTAAAAGGTTCAGGCCCTAATTCCTAGATCCTAATCCATAGGGATGCTTTTTAAGAATTTGGATTGGCCAGAGTTTTTTCCTTTTAGGCAGGCAGGGGAGGTGGGTCGTATCCTCTATGTACAGAGTATGTCACCCTACAACATCTCTGGTGTGTATAATACATTGTTAGTCTGATGACCCTTGTGGGGACTGGGCTTGGCCAGTGGTCATTAGCAGGCATGATGCCAGCAAACGCTTGGTAAGGGCTTGCACATCGGAAGGTGCTCACTCTCTCTCGGAATCCAGCTGCCACATAAAAAGGCAACTAAGCCAGGAGAGAAGGAGCAGTCCCAGCTCTCTGGCTGCCCCTGCCCAAGTGCCAGGCATGTGAATACAGCCATCTTGGGCTTTCTACCTGCAACCACGTGAGAGCTGCAGAGAGACCAGCAGAAGCACTGTCTAGCCGAGCCCCAGTCAACCCACAGAATCACGAGAAACAATAAAACGGTTGCTTTAAGCCACTAAGGTTTGAAATAGTTTGTTATGCAGGGGAAATTAATGGAGCTACCTCGTAAGTAGCTGGACTCTTAATCAGATAGGATTCTGTGTGGCTGGAAGTAACAAACACCTGTCAACAGAGACTGAAACAGGGAAGAGGCTTATCATTCTCAGGTAGTAAGAAGTCTGTCTTTGTTTCACTGGTCAGAACCAGCTGCACCCAGGGGCACTGGGGAAGTAAGATTAACTGGGCATGTTCTGAACAAAACAGGGGCTTTGACCAGTAAGGAGGAAGGAGCAATAGGTATTTACCTTGCAGTGTCTGCCCCAGCCAGCTTCTGCTAGAAAAAGGACAAACTTATGGTTCTCTCATGATTTTTCCTTCTCTACCAAATTTAGGCAGAAAGCCGCAGCCCAGCAGCCCCTACCACCAGCACATTCAGCCCATGCTTGACGGAGAAGGTTTTTATCTCAATCTAATGGCTCAGCACTTCGTATTTGTCTGTCTGCTTCTTCCAGGCTCGTTTCATAAGGAGCTGATTGATCTTGAACTTGATTCAGCCCATTGATATAACTACTGATAAAAGGTCTCTGGGCAATCAGCTTTAAATCTGAAGATGTTTGGAGATGAGCAAGCATTTCCCAAGGAGCATATCTTCTTCTGCAAACCTTAGCAGACTTCCAGGATGTTTGGTACAAAAGAAGAGGTCACAGAAGTAGCTAAAAACAAAGTGTGTAGCTCACACAGTCAGCCTGTGGCCATTTCATGAGTTAGATGTGCCTTGGCGGGAGAAAGAGAGAAGCAATGAAAGAAAATGAGACTGAAAATCACTCATTTTCTTTCTTTTAAGCAACTTCTTGGAGAGAGAGAATGGAAATGAATGAGACATAAAATCACCAAACTTAGACGTGGCAATGATCTTAGAGATAAATCATCCAACCTTTCACTCAGTTGCAAATAATAACAGCTAGCATTTATTGAGTGTTTACCACATGCCAGACGTCATGCAAAATAATTTACTTGCACTCTTTAATTTTGCCCACCCCACATCTCTGAAAGGAGCATGATTTTAATGTCCACATGACAGACATCAAATTAAGTAACTTGCTGAGGGCCGTGGTGAATGAATGGAGGGACCAGAATTCCTGGCTATGTGGACTGCCCCTCCTTAGTTCTTTTGACCCCATCCGCTAACAACCTCTGCTCCCCCTTCCACCTCTCCATTCCTCTAGACAACACATATTCCTATTTGGAAAGCTTGATGGAAAAACTCATTAGCTATCAAGCTGAAGTCTGCTTTCCTTGAACTTTTATCAACTGGTCTGCCCCCTGAAGTATTAATGACACATGAGCTAGTTCCTCTGCCCTGGGATGATCCTTCCAATCACGCCTCTTCTGAGCCTTTCTTCTCCAAGCTGGGCATCGCCAGCCACACTAACCCTTCCCATAAGACCTTCCTAAATGCCATCTCTCTTCCTCTGCGTGTACTGTATGTACTAAGAGACTGCAAATTCAAACTTCTACAAATACCAGGCTAATAATGAAAATAAATAGAGCAGGCCAGGTAAGGTAAAATCACACAGCTGCCTCACTCTCTCATTTTCCCACTTTTCACAGAGACACAGACACACGGAGTTTTTCTCTGAAAATTCAGTGATAAAAGGCAATGTGCTCTGAGCCTTGCGGGGCGACACGGAGTGGCAAGCACTGCGGCAGACGGGCGAGCAGGTGCGTGATCGGAAGGAAGAAGACATTCCTCAGGGCCCGCTGAGTGTTGCCACCAAAGACGGTGCCAGATCCTCTGAACTTTTCCAAAGCTGCTGGAGATTTGGGTTTTTATTTGAAAACTTTTGATTTTTATCAGATTTCCCCCCCAGTTTTTTTTACAGCATTGCGTGGGCCAAACAAAATATGTCTGCAGGCTGGACCCAGCCCCTGACCTGCTGGTAGACAACTGCCGCTGCCGGCCACCAGCTGGCCCCACCACCCTGAGGAAGACTAAGGGCAGTGGAACCCTCCCCTCATGTGGCCTTGCCATGCTTCTAGGAATGCACACTACGTTTGCAATAGTGTTCCCAGCAGCCGTGTCACATCGTACTTTAAGTTCACACAGAACTTGGGGCCAAGTGAGTGCCTTCAGGTCTTCATGTGACATGTTGTCCAGCCTGAACTTGCAAGCCACCTTGTGCAATGATATTTTGAACCCGCCTGCACGACTTTGCATTCATCCCTGTGGGTCCCTGTTCTGTCTTGCAGAATGTTGGCTATTTCTTCCAAGCTGCTTTTGTGCACAGGTTTGAATGTTGCCTCTACCATGAAATCATCAGCTGGACCCAAAAAACACCCCAGTGGAGTCTGACCACTCCTAAGGGCATTAATAAAAATGTTGGCTAGAAATATGGAGTTCCAAGGCACCCCAAACGTCACCAATGCACTAATGAACACTCTTTAACTTCAGAATGAGAGGAAATTAGCCTGTGTCCAACACCTACCATGAGCTCAAGCCTGCCCAGCTCCCTCATCCTCACTGCCCACCTACTGCAGAGACCCTCCTGCTGCTTTGCCCCAGTGAACAAGGAAGAACCCCCAGCTCCAGCCCAGGTAAGTCTGAACTCTCAGCTTCTGGAATTTCCAGGAATTCCCAGGTTGATCTGGCTCTGGATCTCACGTTCACCTGTGGATGTAGGCCCACAATCTGCAGCCCCAGGATCAGTGTGGCCTCTGCCCAGTGCACATCCCAGGCAGCTGTCGCTTTGCATGTGGTCTGAGGCTGAACCCCCGCTTGTCCAGGAGGATGGACACTGTGCCAGTCACTGTCCCTGGCACAGCAACACCCATTATATAACTTAGTGTTGAGCCCATTTACTTCCATGCTATCTGGCCCACATTTGTCAACCTTTTTGATTCTCAAGGAACTTGTATTATCCATTGTCTTCCTGCTTCCCCATTATTATAACTTGAGAACAGGGCACCAAGCAGTCCCTCCCTTTTGTGAGCTCTTTGGGCCTCAGTATTTTTATCTATAAATGGGGTTGTTGTTAAGGATCTATGAGTTAAGAGTTTCTAACAGCCGAGTGTATAGTGGGCACTCATGAATGTTGGCTTAAAGGAGAAGCAGTTGGAGAACTAGTCGTGATCATCACCTTGTCTAGTTCTCAGTAGACAAAAAGGGGGCACCCTTCTGTAAGGAAATGTCACTAATCCCCTACCATCAACAAGCTCAGCAGCCAGGGCACCAAGTTGTTTTTGTGACAAAGGAAAAGATTTGGTTCAAGCCATCACAAGGCCCAGTGTGTGGCCTCTGGCAGACCCAGGCCTGCCAATTATCTGTCCTGGGACTTTGGGCCAATTGCTTAACCTCTCTAAGCCCAGTTTTCCACCTGTAGACTGGAAGTACCAATCTGTGGCTTACAGAATTATGGCAGGGATTAAATGAGATTGACAGTAAACACCTGGCACATAGTAGACACTTGCTACTGTGACAATGGCGGTGATGATGAAATGCTGAGACACATGTTTTGTCAGTGGATCTTACCAGGGAGTATGAGCAGCCTTCTGTTTTTCCCTGTCAGATTTGTAGAAATGAAATTACAAACCTATTGCATGGTTGTTATTTTAAAAAGCAAACAAATGATATAGGCATTCATAAGATAAAAAACTGGAGTCCTCCGAGCCCCTGTCCTGCTCTCCAGAGAGAGCCACTGTTGACTGTTTGGGGCATGCCGTTGCTGATGTTTTTCTATACACACACATACACACATGTACACACATATACACATACACACATGCTATTTTTAAAGGAACATTAGGATCATACTGTACATGCTTTGTGCAACTTGCTTCTTTCTCTCAGCAGGGTGTCATGACTGTGTTTCCGAGCAGAGTATATGCAGCTAGTCTAGTGTTATGGGCTGAATTGTGTCCCCCTAAAATTCAGTACTTAGGGCCCCAGCATTTCAGAATGCAACTGCATTTTGGGATAGGGTCTTTAAAGAGGTAATTAAATTAAAATGGATCGTTAGGGTGGGCCCTAGCCCAGTATGACTGGTATCCTTACAAGAGAAGAAGAGGACGTAGAAAGAGACACCAGACACGCACGCAGAGAGAGACCACCGTGTGAAGACGTGGGGAGGAGGCTGCCACCTGCAAGCCAAGAAGGGGCTCGGGAGAAACCGACCCCACCGACACCGTGATCTCGGACTTGTACCCTCCAGAACTGCGAGGAAATACATTTCTGATGTTAAAACCACCCGGTCTGTGGTATTTGCTGTGGCAGCTCTAGCACACAATGCATCCAGCCTTTCATAAGGCACATAGTATTCCATTATATAGATGCTACAAAAAATGTGTTGATAAGCTTGTAGGTCGTTTTCAGCTTTGTGCTCATTATTAAGAGTGCTGCAGGTGATATCTTTGCAATATATTTTGCGCATGTGAGGATATTTATAGTCTCTGTTCCTATATGAAGAATGACCAGGTTGGAGGATATGCACATTTTAATGATGTAAGAATTAGTTGTGCTAATTGAAACTCCAATAGTGTAGCAAATTGCTGCCTCCCTATACCCTCAAAGGCATAATTTCAAGAACTTACGGTCTGTGGCCATTAAAATTTAACTAAATTGACAGTCCACGGAAGCACGACACTCTTGACTGTGGCTTTGCTCGCACTGACCACTCCTGCCTGTGCCGGGCCCTTGGCCCCATCAGAAACATACCAGCTTCCTGAATGGAGAAAGCTCTCGCCAGTCTCTGCATCGCATAGGCAAACTCAGCAGCAACAAATGGCCATGCTACAAATAGAAGCATTGATTTTAATTTCTTAAGAGTATAAATAGATTTGAATCACACACAGTATATTGGATTTGGGGAGAAAATATTTCATGACAACCTGCCAATATATTTGTTTTCTCATCTTTCAACAAATAGGAATGTGGACTGCTGGAATGAAGAGACGGCAATGCCTCTCAGAAAGGCAGAGTTGTTCCCATCCGAGTAGATGTGTGGCCCTGGCCTTTTGTTTGGAAAGAAAAATCGGAAGTGAGCACCTTCTGATGTAGTGGAGATGAACTTGGGGGTGCCACAGCCCGGGTCCTTCCTGGAGAGTGTAGGGAATGTCCCCAAACTACAAGGGGATTTGCCCCCCTCTTCCTGCTCTTCCTATTTCACACGTATGGATGTCTCCAAGAACCATTAATGAAGTCGACAAAAATGGAAGCCATAACCAATCAGCAGCTTGGAAGACGTGTTGAGGAAGAGTGGGTCCCTCATGGGGGCCTGGGCGCTGATTTGGGAAGAAGCGTGGCTGGCACCCTCTTGGACACTTCTGAGCACTGATCTATGCACCTATCTGTCTCCCTCTGTGGACCACGGGCTACTTGGGAGCAGGAGTCATCAAATGCATCTCAGCCTACAGCCCAGCACAGTGCCTGGGCACAGATCCCCTTCTCTTCTTCTGACACAGTCACTGCTGAGACAATCTTATCCTGCTTTATGGCTTTAAATACCATCTGCATGCCAATGACTCACAGATTTGTATCTCCAGCCTGTAACTCCCTCCTTGACTCCAGCATTTATACGCATCTACTGACATCTCCACTTAGATGCCCAACACTCATCTCAAACTCAGCATCTCCTCATTTCAGCAGTCCACGTTCCCATTTGTTGAAAGATGAGAAAACAAATATATTGGCAGGTTGTCATGAAATATTTTCTCCCCAAATCCAATATACTGCATGTGATTCAAAACTGAACTTCTGGTCTATGCTTCCCCCAGTCTGATCTGCCTGCAACCTTCCCAGTCTCGACTGGTGGAAACTCCGTCCTTCTAGCTGCTCAAAAAACCTTGGAGTCACTCTTAACTCCTCTCAGTCTCTTAATCCTCAAATCCTATTGGCTCTACCTTCAAAATATGTCAATAGTCTTTTCAGTACTGCTTCATCCTGGTTCTAAGCCACTGCAGTGGGTTAAATTGTGCCCTCCCCCCCCAAATATCTCCAATTTCCTAACCCCAGGGACTGTGAATATGACCTTATTTGGAAACAAGGTCTTTGCAGGACCTTGTTAATTAAGGACTTCAGGATGAGGTCATCCTGGATTCAGGGTGGCCCCAAATCCCATGACAGGCATCCTTGTAAGAGAACGGGAGAGGGAGGTTAGAGACACAGGGACACGGGGGAGAAAGCCATGTGAGGACAGTGGCAGGAATTAGAAATGTGTAGTCGCAAGTCAAGGAATCCCTGGAGCCACCAGAAGCTGGAAGAGGCAAGGACAGATTCTCCCCTGAGCCTTTGGGTATAGCCCAGCCCTGGTGGCACCTTGATTTAGGACTTCTGGCCTCCAGATCTGTAAGAAAATACATTTCTGTTGTTCCAAGCCACATGGTTTGTGGTAATGTGTGAGAGCAGTCCTGGGAAACCCATACAGGACCACAGTCATTCACCTGCATTATCGTAACAGCCTCCTACCTGGTCGCCCCACTCCACCTCGCCTCCATTAGGTGCTTTCTCAATACCCGAGCCAGAACAGTCCTTTTAAAACATAAGTCATATCACTGTCCTCTACTCAAAAACTTCCAGTGGCTCTCAATGTCACTCAGAATTCTTCACCCTGGCCTAAAAGGCCCTATGTGACCTGCCCGTCTTTTCCTCTCTCTCTTGGCTCCTCCCACCTCTCTCCACCCTGCCTGCCCCAGTCCAGCCACCACGGCCTCCCTGTTCCTTGACCATGCCAAGTGCTCCCCCCTTAGAGCCTTGCACTGGCTGCTCCCTCTGCCTGGAAGGTTCTCCCCCAGGGCTCTGCAGGGCTCACTCCTCTGCCTCCTTTGAGTCTCTGTAGAAGCCTCATCATCCCAGAGAAGCCTGCCCTGACTACCCTCTAAACATGGACACCCCAGCGTTCCCCATCCCACCCCCAGCCTCCATTATGTCTAGTGTGCGTACACTTCACTCATTCCTTATGTCTGTTGTTTCTCTCCCACCAGAGCACAAACCCACAGGCAGGGCTTCTTGCCTGTTGTGTTAATTGCTGAGTCCTCAGCACTTAGAAGCGGGTCTAGCATGTTGCAGTGGCTCAATAAATATTTGTGGTGTGAATAAATAAATAAATAGCTGCTAGTACATTTTTCCTATTTTATCTAATTATTAGTGATTTTCGGATTGTCATACATTTACGTCGTTCAAAATTCAAAAGTACAGAAATGATTTTCAGCAAAAAGTCTCTATCCAGCCCCGCTCAGTTCCTCTGCCCAGTGGCAACTGACATCAGTTTCTTTTCTATCCTTCTAGACTTTATATCTACCTAGCTGCCCACCTATCTCTGCTCTTTTCCTCTGAAACCTGAAGATATTCCGTAACAGGACATAAGAAGGTCCTCCTTCCTCATGATATGTGTGAACGTTAAAATGATTTAGACATTTAGGTTGTTTTAAATTCCTTGATATCTTAAACAATGCTGGAACTTTTTATATAGATTATTTTAATACTGGTGAATGTATCACTATAGAACAGTCCATTTTTAAAATAACTGAACTTTCCAAATGAAATTTTTAATGCACAAACTTCAGGCCAGATCATTTGCTTCTGAGGTTCCAGTCCTTCGCTCCCCGCTCAGCCGGGGCTGGCCGTCTCCTTCCCCACGTGCTCTGCGCTCGGTTGGTTCCGTTTGGGGTGGGGCTCACGGACAGGGCCAGCCAAGAGTGACAGCTGTAGCTCACTGGCTGCTCGCTGGGCACTTGGCATTATGCAATGTACTGTATTTAATCCCACTTATTCCTCTGTCAGGGAAGGATTAATATTACCATTTACAGTTTAAAAACTGATGCTCAGAGGGGTTAAGTAATTTGCTTGCCCAAGGTCACACAGTAAGGATCATTCTCTCCCAGGTTTACTACCAGCATCTGGACTTTTCATCACTACATACTTAACCTCTCTGTGCCTCAGTTTCCTCAACTGTAACATGGGGAAAATAATCTATTTCATAAAGTTGTTTCATAAAGCTATTTCATGAAGTTGTTTTGAGGGTGGGTGAGACGGCAGCAAGGATGAAGTGGATCAGAATCAGTTGAGAAAAGACTTCAGGCAGGTCACAGTGAATGTTCACTGGCGAACAGTGTTTCTCAAAGTATTAACAAAGGGCACCCACATTAGCATCACTTGGGGTGTTTATTTAACATGCAAATTCCAGGGCCCCTTCCTAGATTTCCTAGGGAGTAGAGCATGAGAGTTTACATTTTAAACCAGCATCCAGGTGATTCTGATACACATTGAAATTTGAGAATTTTAGGCCCTCAGAAATAAATATTTTTTAAACATTTTTTGAACTATAGTTCTATCCAAATAACACTACTATAGCTCCATCATAAGGTTTCTTCACTTTTACGCCTCACTCCCCACATGCAAGTCATGGCTTTCTCAACACTTGCATAACCAGTAATTTACTCAAAAGAGACAGATCTCAAACCCCAGAAATATGGGGGGAGGGGGCACAGAATATTGTGTTTCCGTTTTCTCTTGGCTGAAAAAAAATACACAGTGATACATGACCCATGAGTGATGTGCAAATGTGGCCTGGTGTCTTAAAGGTTCAGGGACCCACCCAGCCACCTGCTGCGAAGGTGACCCCAATGGCCATGAGTTCCCATAGTCACCGCAATCCCCTGAATCTTGGGGCCAGCTCTGTTGACCCCAAATCTCCTACAAACTAAGTAAGCAGTGACAATTTAAGTAAATGGTATTCACTAACGTTATGATCATGTGTGGCATTTTCTGTTACTAAATGATGCTGGTACACAGATATTATTCACTTAAATAATCAATCACTGTCAACAAATTACAGGATGCAGAGAATGAAATTAGCAAAATGAACTATGAATATAAAATTCATTTGAAATTCAATTTAGTGACAACATTAGCTTTCAATTAGTCTGCCCAACTGTTTGAACATCTTCCTTTTGCATCAATTTTTTTAAAAAAAGATAAATAAATGTAATTAACCTTTTCACTGTTCCATTGCTGTTGGGTGCAACAATATCATTAGTACATGGCTGCTATTGTTTAGGAGTGAAATAATTAAATGGTGAGTCAGGACGAGGGCAGAGGGGCAGTCCTGAGGCTGCTTTGGGGGCTTCTGCATGCGACTGAAGGGTGGGGAACAACAGGGCTCCCAGAGCTGGGGATGGGAGGGTATTTGAGCTGAGGCTTCCGCAGTGGGTATCTGTGGATATTGCTGCCATTGTCTCTGGAATCAGAAAACTCAGCCCCTTCCCCCACTACATTATTCCTTTGATGACTCTCTGACACCTTTTATCCAGTTGGTCTGGTAGAGGGTTAGAGTCTCTGCAACCTCCACCCTCCCTGTCAGCGCCCATGGGCATAGTCACCCCTTCAAGTCTCCTTCCAGTTGAAGCTCGCACTCCCTCTTCCCACCTGTGCCTGAGGCTGCACGGCAGTCCCACTGCTCATCCCCACTCACTGTCGCATGGCTACAGCCTTGCCTCTGCCCCACAATGCACCCTGCACCCTGCTGCCAACAGACCACTCCCAGGCTCAAGACCCTGCCTGCTCCCCACTGCCTGTGCAATCGAGCCCAAGCCCCAGGACACAAGCCACCCCTCCCCACCCACCACGGTCTGCAGGGCAAGGCCTTACCCACTTCATCTGCCCCACTCCCATGTGTCCATGTTGTCCGCTTCAAATTGGCCTGCTCCTTGCCTCCTAACATGCTGTGTGCTTTCCTGCCCTCACACCTTTGCTCATGCCAGCCTCTAACCTGGAAAGAAAACCCTTTCCATTCCTCTCTCTCTTAATAAAATCCTTCTTACCTAATGCCCCTGTGCAAACCTCACATCTGCCGGGAAGCCTTCTCTGCCACACCCCAGGCTCCAGTGATCTGCCAACTTCAAACGATTCAAGAGCTTACAGCCTGGGATGTTCCTTTTGATCCGTAATAACATGTTTTGTGATTTTCCTCTGCACTCTCGGCTGAATAGCACATTCTTTGAAAGAAGGGACATGCCTTGTGGTTCCTGCTTCTTACAGATGGTCTTGCTTAATGGGTGAAGGCATTTCTAAGCCTTTTCTGAAAAAGAATGACACTGATTTCTTTCACCTACTGTGTTCACGACTGTCTTGAAGGGGACAGATCTGTTGTGGTGGGAACCAGGAGGCCTATGCCTTGGATTGGGGTGTGGCGGGGGCCTGACGGGGATTTGGGTGAGGCTGGCAGCCTTGATGAGCAACCACAACATGTGGACGTGTGCTTGTGCTCCAAAACTATCTCTTATAAGCTGTGCTGAGATAGCTTTGGTTCTGAACCACATCCCTGGCTGTCACAGATCACGTCGGTGTCTTTCCAGAGCTGCTGGAAGGCACAGGGCGTGGGCAGCAGCTGCCGAGGTCTGCGGATGGATGCAGCTTCTCTTCCTTTCTAATGAGGAGCTGCAAGGAAATAAGTCACATTAAGACATCAAGAAACCTCTCTCCTTTAGCAGACTGGCACAGAATTCTCCATGAATCTGAGAAGAATCTCCATGAATTCTGGGATTCATCTCTAAGAACCCTGGAGAGTGTGGCCCAGATGTTGAACCTGTCCCTCCTCAGATCTGCGGATAGAAAGAAACAGCCTCGCTTCTCCCTGGGCTGTAGCTCTCTCCCATAGCCTCCCAAAGCCAGCCCCCTGCTCCTCTACACCAGCACCCACAGCACGTGGACATGGCTAGCTGCCACTTAGCAAGCTACCATCCACGTGCCAGGGGCCATGCCAAGCGCCTCACATATGATCTCACTGGACTCTTGCAGCAGCTGACAAAGAAAAGTTATTCTCATTTTAGAGATGAGAAGCCTGAGGCTGAGAGAATTCAGCAAACACAGCAGAGCCAGGTTAGAGGCCAAGCTGCATCCAAATCCCCTCTTCCAAACACCACCGAGCAGCTCCTAGCCCAGCAGTACTGCAATCCCATCCCCTCTGAGAAGCCCCGTGTCCTGGGCTGCCTGGATCATGGGCTTGTCCCTGCATCATGGGATTGTCCTTCCCTTGTTTTGTGCTAGCCTGTTGTGAAGTGATGGTATCAGATACTCCTCCTGACATGTGTGGCCACAAAATGTGTGGGTTTGGGATCACTGCCGTGTTCCCCACCAGCTAACTCAACATTTGGGCTGGAGCCAGGCTGTCTACCTCCAAAGCTGGCCAGACTCTAGGATATCAAGGCACAAAATGAGGGTCTTGGCAGGTTTCAGGGCACTATGGAGGCTGGGTTGCCCCCCTATGCCCCACAACCCACATACTCTTTGGCATGCTCTTGGACATAAAGTCAGCAGGGCAAGTTCCCCCAATCCCCTGCCCCGTCCCCTTCCTGGATTTAAGTTCTGGCTTTCCCTGTGCTAGGTACCTTAGTAAAGGACTTTACCTCTCCATGCCTCAGTTTCTTCTTCTGTACAATAAAGACATCCTTCCCTGCTGCATTACCTGAGGAGTAAATGAGAATATTAAACAACTAGCACAGTGTCTAGCATCTTGTGGGTTTTCCACAAATGTTAGTTTCTTTCAGATCCCAGTGAAATAACTCCGTGTATAATTGTGCTTGGGAGAATGAAGTCTGAACAACAATCACATCTGAGACTGTTCACCTGCCCTCCAGGTGAGCGGGCCCCAGGCCCTGCCTCAGCTCTTACTGTTTCCCTATTGCTCCACCCTAGTCTGGCCAGGGAAGGCCCCTCCTCTGCCCCAGCGTGGACAGAAGCGGAGAGAGAAATGGGGGGAGGAAGCAAGAATAGCCCCTCCCTCTACCCCAGCACACTTAGGGACACAGAGCCCTCCCAGTGCAGGGAATGTCCCTCACACCCCTCCCCAGCTCACCAGGCACACGGTGGAGCTTTGTGGAGAAATGGGGCAGTACTTGCAGGGGGTAGTGGAGTCAAGGGAGGACTTTTGAAAAGACAGAGGGTGTCATTTTACATGTTTACTAAAGGAAATGAGCAAATAGAAAAATTGGTGGACGAGTGAGAAATCCTTCCCCCGAGGCTAGTTGGGCTATTTATCTGGCCTCCTTTCACTCCCCCTTGAATTTTAGGTAAAAGTTCCCTTTACTGCGTCACTGCATAGCCTGGTGTGAAGAGCTCTGGTATCTGGGTTCAAATCCTGGTTCCCTCAGTTTCTGGCTGGGTGGCCTTGGTGGACCTCTCCTTCCTCATCATTAAAATTGTGATAATAATCACAGTACTTACCCCTCAAACTTAGTGCGAGGCCTGGCACGGCACACCAACGGCCATGTTGTTGTTACCACTCTTACCAAAAAGGTGCTTCCGAGTCTTTCCTAAGCCACAGTCCAGAACACGAACAAACAGGAGCTCCCTTTGGCATGGGCGGGGTGGGGGGGCGGGGCTGCTGTTTGAGTCTTCTTGGTCATTCAGACGTTGCCCTTGTTCCCTGGCTCTCCGTGTCTCTGCCTGCGTTTCTCGCCCTCCTCAGGCGCGCTTTCCGTGGACGCAGGGCCCGCGAGAAGCTGCCTCCCTGCGCCCTGCGTGTGCCAGACAGGGAGCAGCTTCCCCAGCCCTGGGCCTGGTGGCCCAGAGGTGAGCAGCCACTCTGCTTTTCACCCCCTACTGCTCTGTGTCGATGACAGGGCCGGCGGGGGCAGCTGCCATGTCTAGGCCGCATCTGCTGCAGCGTCAGCCCGTGTCAGACCTGACCCTGAGGGCACCTAAGGACCCCAGCTAATGAGAAGCTCAGAGCCACAGCCGCCCGGGCAGCTCTGCAGCTGCTGTCTCGCTTGCCCTCTCCTTTTCTCACGTGCTTGGCAGCTCCAGCCCTCTGCACAGACACTAGAGACACGGGCACTGAGGTTCCCTCCTCCAAAGATCAAGTGACAGAACACATTCTCTGGCTGGCCTTGAAGAGCATCAAAGATGTGAGCAAAAGCAGCCTGCCTGAAGACGACGAGGCAGCTGCCTACTTGCTGTGATTTCAGGGCCTCTGAAAAATCTCTGGAGCTCCAGATGTTTTCCTGTTATCAGCCTGAAACGCCACCATTAGAGACTCAATGCTATGGTTTGCAGCAGTGGTTCTCAAAGTGGGGTCTCTCTCGTCCCTACCCCACCCCCAGCAACATAAGCACTACCTGTGAGCTTGTTAGAAATGAAAATTCTTGGTTCCCCTTCCAGACCCTCTGAATCAGAACCTGGAGGAGGGAGTCTCTGTGTTTAACAAGCCCTGCGGGCAATCCAGGTGCCTTGGTAACCCCACTGACCAGCAGCTCAACCAGGAGGGGAAAACTCATCCGTGCCATAGCTCCGATTTACTGCTCAGCTCTATGGCGGTGAAGAGGTCTGGACAGGCACAGGAACAGGGACAGGGGAGGGAAGGTCTTGTCTGATGCAGAGCCATCAGACCTGGGGCAGAGTCCCAGCTCCTCCCTGTGTGGCTCTGGGCAAATTATTTCATCTCTTCAGCTTTCCTTTGCTTCACTGTAAAATTCAATTTGTGCAACTGACTCACAGGGCTGAAGATGAAAAAAGATAAAGTACCTGGCACACAATAGGTGCTTAATGAGTGAGCAGTCACTCTCCCCAACCCACTCCCACCTCCTTTCTGATAGAGGAGAGGTCTGGGCTGATCACCGTGGTAGGAGGGAGGGTACCGGAGATGGGGACTCATGTATCCCAAAGGCATGGATCAGGGGAGAAAGGGGATAGAGGTGATGAGATGCCAAGATAGAGAAGGGGGAGCAGAAATGAGAATAAGGAGGTCCTCTAAACGCCACCCATCTGGTTTCTTCCATTTTGCTGGGGCTGGCCCTATAGCACAGGGTCTCACCTGAGGCACAGTCTTACCACCACCCTTCCCAGGTGGTGAGTGGGGCTGATTGTTTGCTTACCTTTTCCCTACTTCATTCTAACCTCTTGGGCGCATGATTTACAGGTTTAAAGGTTTCCCGCAGGGAGATACCTGGTGGAAATACGGAAGTGGTGAGCTTTCCTGCAACTCTGGATTCTTAGAGTTAAGAAGAGAGACAACAGCTGATGGACACAGAGGTCGCCCTGGAGACCTGACCCTTGCGCAGACACAGTCAGGGTCTCCCAACCAGCCGCAGCTGAGAGCTTCCCAAGAGAAGGAAAAACAGATGTTTGTGCCCCAGAACAGCATCCTTCCCTTTTTTCAAAGCCTTCACACAGCATCTCTTGAGCCTTTGGTGGGGGAACAAATTAAAAGCTCAGTCTCGCTAGGCAGGCTCACATGAGGTGGTTCTGGGATACGCTGCCCCGATTTCCCTAGCTCCCCACTGCCAGAAATTTCAGAGTCAGTGCCTCATCCTTCATTTAAGGGTTGAATCCCTACGAGAGTTCACATATCCATTAAGCTTTGCTCTGGGCTTGAGTTAGTCAGTCTGGATGGAAGTCCCAGCTCTGCCATTTGTTAGCTGTTATGTTCTGGGTAACACATTTGAACTCTCTGAGCCTCACTTTCTGCCTTTGTAAAATAGGGATAGTGATATCTATCCATCTATCTATATACACATACATACACACAGATACATACTCATTTTTTCAAGGGTTAAGCAAGCGCAGTGCTATTTGGATTTTGTATGAATGTGTTTCTTTAAAGTTACAAAGAGAGTGGGAGGAGTAGACCGGAGTGAATTGTTGAGACGAGGGGTGGCCAATAGGTCTCAGCTGGGAACTTGAGTGGACTCGCAGATGCCCCCGAAACACTGCATTGCTGGGTTGTGGAGGATTCTGAGGCCAACTCCAGGCTTGGCAGCTGGTGTACGACAGAGTGGAGAGTCTGCTCCGACGTGGGCAGGGGCATGACAGGGTGGGCAGGCCACACCTGCCGTCTCTGCTCTAGTTGCTTCCTCCCTGAAGGCAGAAAGACAGGCTGTGACTCTTGCAATTGCCCGAGTAGAACTATAGAAGCATTACCTGGGATCTTCAAAGGCGCACCCAGAAAGAGTAACAGCCTCTTAATTGAACGCAGCCTCCCAGGATCATTCTGGAACGTGGGAGCTGCCCCCGGTCATAACGCACTTCCCCTTGATGCTCGCGATGAAAGTTCATTATGTGTGCTCATGAGGAGAGGGAAGCGGGCTCTCTCTGTCATAGCGCCAGACTCATGCCTCTGGACCAGAAAGACCTTGAAGACGGTGTCATCAGGGTGGGCCTTGGGGGAATCAAACACCCCAGGGGCAACTGAGCTCTGCTTCTTGGCTACCTTGGAGATCAATTGTACCTTTTGTGTGATTCCCAGATGGAGGTCTGTGAAGCTTGCGGGTGCTTTACATTATTAATCAGCTAGATCTTTTCTCTTCCTAATAATCTCATCTCCCTCCACATCTGCGGAAGCACTTTGTTGTACTTGTGTCGTGGTTCATGTGCAGAGTTTAATGTGAGCAGCAGGGCAGGGCCCAGTGTCCATTAAGCACAACAGGCGCCATGCCAGGGACCCACAGGCCTTTGAGGGGCCCAGAAGATGTTTTAATTTTCATTTCTTCTAAAATTACAAGAAAAAACATGAATCTACTAGTAATGAATATAGACTAATGAATCCAGCCTAGATTATATTTGTCTTTATACCAATGCAATCATAAAATATAATTATTAAGACTTTGTTATAGCAGAAGGAGCCCACAAAGACAAAATTGTCTAGGGCCTAGGGAAATCGCAGTGCAGTCCTGAGTGTGGTGTTGGAAGAGATTAGAATGGGGTCTGAGGACAAAGCTGTGGTCCCACCTCAGACCCTGTTGACCTCATGACCTTGAGCAAATCATTCACCCAGAGTTGCAGTTTTTTCTTCAGTCTGGTGTCCTACAACTGCAGTCAGGACTGAGTTCTCCCCTCCCCACACTCTCAGCATTTAACTCCAAGGAAATAATAACTATAAACTGTTTGAAAATGTGTAAACATGCATCAGGGATATGAGAGGTCAGAATTCTTCTTACCTGGAGGGAAGATGGAGCCCTGCATACTCCAGGAATGGATGGCTCCAGAGGGGCAGTGAGTGTTGCCATGACACCCCAGTATCTCCCAGGCAGCCACCATCTGTCCCATTCCTAAGGAAAAAATAAGTTAGGCAGAGGCCGGATGAGTAAGCTGGGCCTTTGGTGGGAGTTGTGGGGGCTCCAAAGAAACAGAAGCCTTCAGAGAACCATGCATCTCTGGTGAGAATGCTGAGCTGGCTCCTGGAATGACCCAGCAGAGGGAGGGCTGCAGAGGGAGGCAGGAGAGACTCGAGGTGTGAGAAGTATGGCCAACCTGCAGATCAGGTGTTTGTCCTGCTCAGTGGGTGCCTAGGCTGAGAGGAAGCGCTGATGCAATCTGGAAATTGAAGGGACTTTTCACAAATAGGTTATGGCAGAGTTAGGAGAGGAAGAAGGAAAGTTGGATTAGGGTCTGCTGTTCCTGGGTGTGATGCAACCTCCTCTTCCTCCCCAGGGAATCACCATCAAGCCAGCATTACTCACCACAGCTCCGGGAGATGAGTCGTGTATCTTGGAGACGCCACTAACTGCCAGCAAATCCAACGTGTGTGTCCATAACCCATCTGCCTCATCATTGGTCCGCTTTCCTCCTTCTCTACTCTTTTCGCCTTCCCTCCTCTCTTCCCTTTGTTTCTCTTTTCCTTTCCTCTCCCCTCCAGCTCTCTCCCCCTCCCCTTCCCTCTTCTTCCTCCCCAGCTCTGGAAAGTGCCCACTGGAGGTCTCCTGACTGTGGGGACCCCAAGCCCTCCTACTCTGCCCACCTGAGGGGACGGGCGAAGGAAGGGGCTGGCCTAGGCACAGGGGACGTGCAGGCATCCCCAAGACTGAAGTGGGGTGGTGGGCCAGGTGAAAGAATGGGCTGCAGAGCCCTCTCTACCTCTGAGACCCTCACCCAGGGCCTCAAAGCTGCTGTAATTAAGAATCGAAGAAATGTACATTCAGGTAATCAAAGGCCATGTTTTAAACTTATCAGATGGGCAACATGGTAAAAGTTTTTGAAGAATTTTGCCTACTACACAGGTGGTCACAAATCCTACCAGAAAGAATCATGTAAGCTTTCTGGAGACACGATTTGGAAGTATGTAACCCAAATTATATTCCCTGACCCAGCAATTCTACTTCTAAGAATTTATCCTAAGAAAATCATGCATGTCATTCAGAATTGCCCACCGGAATAATACCAGAATTATTATAGTCAAAATAGCAATTTTTATTATAATAGTGGAAAATTTGAGATTTAGAGGAGTAGTTAACTAAATTGTGGTACATTTGTTCATGAAATTCTAAATGTTCATTTAAAATGCTTATAGATATGGATTTACTGACATGGAAGATGTTCGTGATATACTGTTTAAGTAAGAAAAGTTGGTTTCTGAACAGTATGTACATTTTGATCCTAACTTTTTAAAGAAAAAATACATTTATAAGTATATCAAGTTATTTATTGCCGTGTAACAAATTACCCCAAAACTTTGCCTCTTAAAACAACAAACATTTATTCCTTTGCAGTTTCTGTGAATCAGGAATTCAGGAGTGGCTCCTGGCTCATGGTCCCTCTTGAGCTTGTCATCTGAATGTCAGCTGTGGCTGCAGGCTCCTGAGGCCTCACTGGGCTGGAGCATTTGCTCTCAAGAGGGCTAGCTCACACGGCTGCTGGCAGGAGCCTCAGTTGCTCACCACACAGATCCCTGCTTAGAGCTGCTTGAGCATCCTCACAACGTGGCAGCTGGCTTCCCCTAGAGCCGGAGATCCAGAGAGCATGACGAAGATCGCAATGTCACTCACGACGTAGGCTCAGAAGTCACATTTTGTCACTTCTGCAATATTCCATTCTATTGAACATGCAAAGCAGCCCTCCTCCGTGTGGGAGGGGACTGCACAATAGCGTGAATCCTAAACGGCAGGGATCCTTGCGAGTCATCTTGGAGGCTGTCTACCGCAACGTTTACGCTTAATCATCCAGTAGATGGTTTTCAGTGCCTACCAAGCATCAGACCCCAGCGGTACCACACTGGGGGTACACCCATGCAAAGAGAGACAAGCTCCCTTCGCTCCTGGAGATCACCTTGCAGGGAAAGGAAGCGGGAGACCCGAAAGAAGTAACTAGAAACAGCGATCAGTGAGTGCAGGGGAGCATGGGGAAGGCGATGGCAGAGAAGTAGCAGGGGCCAGGTGAAGAAACAGCTTGCAGGCCACGTAGGGAGTTTAGGTTTTATGCTAAGTGTGATATAAAGCACTGGAGGGTCTGAAGTAGAGTAGTGACATGATCTGAGTTATTAATATATTTTTAACAGATCACTCTGGCTCAGTGTGGAGAATTAATTCAGGGGCAAATGTCAAAACAGAAAGAACAGTCAGGAGTTTGTAAAAGTAGGCTAGTGGCAGTGGCTCAGGCGATTGCACAAGCAATCCTGGTGGAGATTATATTTAATACAAGCATCGTTTTTCTTTTCTTCCCCCAGCCCTTGGCCTAGCAGAGCGCCGGACTCACGGTAAGGAGGCGGGAAGCCAAGTGAACAGAGTGCTGGACTGGCCATTGGGAGACCACACCCGCCGTGTGACAGCCAGTCACTCCCATTCTATGCCTCAACTTCCTATCAATAAAATGTGGTAAGTGAATGAAGTCAGTGGTTTGCCAACCTTTTTTTTCTTTTTTAGCCGTGAAACCCTTCTTTAAAAAAATTAGAATCAGCACTCTAATAGATAAACCAGATGAAGGAGAGTGCCATGGCTGAGGCAGGGGGGTACTCACCGTCCTCCTCCTCCCCCCAATCCCACCCGGCCCTGCCCTGCCCTGCCCTGGCTGCAAGATTTGAAATCCTTTGGAAGGACTCCCGGCTGACCCTTACACTGCTGTCGCTCCACACACCAAGTGTTTCACAAATGCTCATGATCAGCCAATTGGTTTGACTTCTGCCAGCCCCTTCCTGCCGCCACGTAGAAACACGCTGTTCCCTGTCCCTCCACCTGGCAGTGTCGGGGCATTCCATTCCATTCCCTTCTCTGCTGTCCAGCTGGGAATGCTGCACTCCCTCGAGGGGAGGGAGGCCTCAGCGGCTGGGCACGGCTGGTGAGTTTTCACTCATATTTAACCTGAGACTCGGGCTCCCTAGGGAGGAAGAAGCTGCTTTGAAATCCCCCTTGTAAGCTGTCCGAGGATGAGTGGTTGCTTTTCTCTAAGCTCCTTGGATGAAGACTGTCCGGGGAGATTTCCTGGCTGAAATCCCTCACTCCCTCCAACGCCTTGGCCCAGACACTCCCACACCCTCTCAGCAGCCTGGCAACCCAATCAAGTATTGTGCTTCCTCGCTGTGGACTTTGGGGGAATCTCCTCCCCACTCTGGGCCTTGGCACCTTCATCTGTAAGTTGGGGTATCAACACCCAACCGGTGCACGTCAATGTAGGTATTCCAGTTGTTAGATTGTTCCAATATATCCAGACTGGTTGGGGAAAAGCCAGTTCCCTAAGCCCCTGGAAGTCCCTCACCGCAAACACTCCAGCCACCTGCTCTGCGACCCCCAGATGTCCACAGCATCAGCAGCCTAATGGTCAGATCTGCCCCAGCTCCAGTGCTGTGACCGGGCTCGCTTCTGACAGATTGGTGCCTGGGCCTCACTGGTTGTTAAATATTGTACTGTTACCTTTGACCTGGTGATGCAAGATTGCGCACCGGAGGCACCCAGCACTTTGCTTTCTGGGACACCAAAGAAATAATAATTTTTATAATCCTCATACTTTGCAGCATCGGCCTTTCCACGTTTGTTTTCCTCAAAATCCAGCAAAAACTTATCCTCCTTCACCTTTCACGTCACCTCTTATTTCCTCTATTGAGAGCGGGGACACTGAGGTTGGCACCTTGTTTGTGCATTGCTTTTGTAAGTGTTTGCAGGTTTCCTTTGTGGGTCGATTTAAGACATGATCAGGTAGAAAGAGGCGAGCCCATTTTGTCAAGAAGCAACTAGTACAGGAGTGCTGTTCTTAGCCTGCAGGCTACACTGGTTCATGCACAGCCCTGGGGCTCATCTCCCAGGGCATGTTCAGCCACCAAAAACACCCTGTGGACTGAGGGCTTGCTGAACACTGTGGCTTAGCATGCACACTGAAGCAATATACTGCATGCTTCTTGGTGCTTGTAGCTGGCTGAATGATGGTCTCCTCAAAAGGTGTGTCCATGCCCCAAACCCCCAGAGCCTCTGAATATGACCTTATTTGGAAAAAGGGTCTTTGTAGATGTTATTAAACTTAGCATCTCAAGATGAGATCACACTATTTTACTCGGTGGGCTCCAAGTCCAACAGCTGGTACCATTGTAAGAGACACGCATAGGAGAGACACCCAGAGGAAGGCCACATGACCATGGAGGCAGAGATGGGAGTGACACAGCCACAAGGAATGCTGACAGCCGCCAGAAGCTAGAAGAGGCAAGGAAGTATTTTCTTCTAGAAGCTCCAGAGGAAACGCAACCTTGCCAACACCTTGATTTCAACTTCTGGCTCCTAGAACTGTGAGAGAATCAATTTCTGTTGTTCTAAGTCACCAAGATTGTGGTGATTTGTTGTGGCAGCTGCAGAAAACTAATACAGAGCCTAGCAGACTCCGGAAACAGGTATGAGTTAGGGTACAGGATCAGCTGCTGTAACGACGACCCTGAAGGGCACAGGCTTAAGCACGATGGAAGTTTGTTTCTCACACAGTCTGAGCAGAAGCAGTGAGGGCTGACAGGGTGGCTCCTGGGTGTCAGGGACCCAGGCTCCTCCATCACCTAGAATGCCGGTCAGCCTCACGGTTGACAGATTTAATACAGCAACCCGCCCCTCCCCTCTCCCTGCACTGTCAGGGCTCCAACTTTTTCCCTCACAGCGAATATTTTCATACTATATAATGTATATATTTATCGTGTTTTGTTTATGTCTACACCGTTAGACTGTAAATGCCACTGGGGCAGGGATCTTTGTCTTGCTTATTCACTGATGTACTCCCGGTGCCTAGAACAGTGCCGGGCACGTGGTAGATGCTCAATAAATATTTTTTTGATTGAATGAAGTTGGCTCACTACTTTTTCTACCGGCAGAAACAGCAGAAAGGCGTGGTGGGACACACCCTTTCCCCGTAAGAATGTAAACTGGAAGCTGTAAACACTGTGTCCATCCACTCACAGCCCAGTGGCCAGAATTAGTCACAGGGTCACAGGCAACTCCAAATGACGGCTGAATAAAGACTGTACATTTCTGACAAACTCCTGGGAGATTCCGATTAATTCAGGAGGACAGGAGACCTGAAAAAGAATTCTGTGAATTTCACAATGTGTTTAAGGCAAGATTCAGAGAGAATATTCAAGAGACCCCTCATTTTACAGGTGGGAAAACTGAGACCTAGAAAGGTGAAATGACTTGCTCAGGGATACCTAGCAAGAGACAAACCTAGCGTGCCTAAGTTCAGGTTGAGTCTTCTTCCCATCTGACTATGCCACTTCTCCTGAAAGCAGGAACCCGTGAGAAGGGGTTCAGGCCAGGGGTTCTCAGCGTGAGGACTTGCAGAGACCACATTATCTGTGAGCTTGTTAGAAATGCAGATTCTCAGGCTCCACCATAGACAATGGGGGGGGCAGCAATCTGTGTTTTAACAGGCCTCCAGATGATTCCAACGTACTCTAAAATTTGCTTTAGGCAAAGGAATGAATCTCTAAGCAGGCAATTTTCAGAACTCATGGCAGTTTTAGGGTTGTGTTTTCCTGGGACTCCTCAAAAAGCTGGAAATGATCGAAGAGATCATTTAGGGGCCCAGCAAACAGAGGGCTACTAAGAGGAGTAGAACTGAGGCCATACGTAGGTGCCTTCTACTGGGTGGGGTGGTTTCCCAGGACCCAGGGAGGCCCATGGCTCAGGCCCAGAGCACCAGAGGTGGTACAGGCAAGCATTCTGGCCGGGGACCTGCCAGCATCTATATTCATTTCCTCAGCAGCCCAGATCCAGACCCTCTCTGACCCCAGGGGTGTTGCCTGGGCTGTCCAACAACGTTAGCTTCTTTTTCTTCCAGTTTCTACAAACCAGCTTCTTCGCTCCCCAGGGATAGCCTGCAGATTTTCGCATCCCCTTTGTCTCTTCTGTATCTTTTCCCTTTTGCCTTTAAAAAATGTATCTGAAGGAGGAAAAATCTCCACTCTGTCCTTTTCAACACATGTTAGCAAACTAGAAATTAGACATTAAGAAAAGGGTTTACGTTTGGGAGGTCCTTTGAGATTCTGATCATTAGGATTTCCTACAAAGACAAAGACAGCTCTCAATAGACTCCAGTCCCAGACAACCCTGCTCCAGGATCCAGGAAACTCTTTGCCTTGGCTCTGTTGCTAATACACTGAAGGACCTTGGGCCACTCACCTAATCCTACTAACCCTTAGTTTCCCCACCTTTTAAACAAGGGAATTGAACCAAGTTAACTTTGTGTGTCTTAGCATCAGCAATGGAGACTCCAGACATTTGGATAGCAGGCCACAGAGGAGCACTACTGACCCGCCTCCTGGTGACAGCATACCTAGATTACAGACAAATCACCCAGGAAGGACACAGTAGCCTGTGTCCCTATCCTAATGACTTTAGAAAGCCAGGTGAAGAAGAGTCGCTTACGAGAACGGGCAGATAAGCTCATGAGCCCCGTGCTTGGTTTGCTGTGACCCTTCCATCCATCCATTCATCCATTCGTTTATTTCCTATCTCATCTTCTTCCAAAAAATTATTGGGAGCAGCTGTAGCAATGCTGAAAGCTATTGCTTTGCTGCTCCAGGACAGACAATACCTTTGCTGTGTTGAGCGAGAAAAGGCAGAGGAGGGTAAAAAGAGAAGGAAAGAGAAGCTAGAATGACTGACAAGTAGCTAAGGGAAAAAAAGAAAGAAAGAAAATACTGTCTCCATCCAGCAAAGTGCCATTTACTAAGCAAACAACGCTTTCTATTTTTCTTTGGCTCTGTTCTCAAAAGGCCTCTGCTGAGCAGTATCGATTGGAGAACTGGGCCATGGTCCCCCTGCCAGGCAGAATCCATCAAGGCAGCACCAGCACCTACAGGAGATGGTTTTCTGGCCCCGGTGGAGCAGGAGCCCAGCAGGCTGCTTGCAGGAGCCAGTTTGGGCCTAAGTGTGCCCCAAGGAAAGGGGAGCTGAAGATCAGAGAAACTAGGGCGGAGGGCTTAGAGAAGTTGCGACTCACGTTCTCCTGACGCTGCAGCCCTGGGACCGGCCTGCTGCCCTGTGAGCTGGCCTTGGAGCCCTGCAAATTGACTGGCAGGTCTCTCTCTATTGAGTACTTCTCAAGGTGCCCTGGGGAGGTGCTTGAACAATGCCCTCCAGGCCTTTGCTAGGGAGAAAATGCCATCACATTATTTGAAAAGAGCCACTCTTGAAAGCTAACAGCTGACTTTAAACATTAAAAGAAGGAAAAGGAACAGGATGTCACTATCTGCAGTGACTGACCTTCTTAGGAGAACTCACCCAATGGTAGGACACTAAATTCAAGGGTCCTGAAATGAACATTTTGGAAAGTGCACCCTTCTTGTTCATGAAAAACAAAAAGCAACTGGCAGTGCCAGGTCATGCCTGAAGAGTGAGCCCTGCAAGAGGCAGAGGAGGCAGCTTTAGGATCTCCAGAGAGGGAAAGCCCAGTCCCAGCAGGGGTGGCCAGGGGCCACTCAGAGGGGAGGAGGGGTGGAAGAGAAGCTGGCAGCCGGGGGACGGGCAGGAAGCATTCTCAGCGGAGGCTGTGGCATAAGCAAAGGCAAAGCCAGAAGGAAAATCATGGTGGGGCCCAGCGTTTTGGACCAGTCTGACTGGAACCAAGCTGCTCCATGATTTTGGGCCTGGGAGAAGCAAGAATGGCCCCTGTGGGCAGTTCACATTTGTATGGTGCTTAATCTGTATACATAGTGTGTTAACTAATGAAACCCTCACAACAATCTGATGAGGCAGGAACCATTACTCGTCCCATTTTACAGATAAGCAAACTGAGGTATGAAAAGATAAAGTAACTAGACCAAGGTCGCCTAGCAAGTAAATGATAGAACTGGAATGTGAGCCCAGCAGCCTGGGTCCTAGACCCTGAATCCTTAGCCATTATGCAATCTTGTCTACATCAGGGTAATCGGGGAAGGGAGCCAGTATAGGAGGAAGATGATGCTTCCAATTTGGGACTTGTTGCTTTGAAGTGGAAGCATCCACCAAGCAATTAGTGAGAGCAAGGGCTACTGCAGAGGGTAGGGTACATGAGAAGGCCGTCTGTGTATCTGCCTACGTTCTCTCTGCCCTTGGGTAGGGCAGAGAGGGCATTGGAAATGGACTGATTGATTTTGTTTGTTTCTGAGCTGGTCTCCAGGACAAGGTTGAACACACACACACACACACACACACACACACAGAGTCAGCAGCATATTGTCTACTCTCTCTTGGCTAATACCAGGCAGAAGTCTTTATGCTGAGCTGATCAATGACCAGTCAGAGCATTTTTTTTATTCACTAAAAAAAAAAAAGAAATCAATTAGTCAGACTGAACCAACAAAGAGGAGCAACAGGATGGCCCAACTGCTGAAACCCACTTCCGAGAAATCTCACACTGTGTAATTATTCCTTTAACCACCAAAACAAGACCCAAGAGGTAGGTACTATTGTTATTATGGCCATTTTTGCACATTGACACATTCCCTGTGTACAGAAGCCTTTCATGTAAGATAAATATCTGTTGGTGGAAAGAGCCTGGGCTAAGAATCAGGACACATGGTTTGTAGTTCCTTCTGTGCTGCTTATGAGTGTGTGATGGGTCTTGTTCTTCTCATCTGTAAAATGGGAGCAGGGGTTAGAATACAGAATCGCTAAAGCTCCTTTCTGTGACGGCCCTAGGATTTTGCTCCTGCCCCCAGGGCTGCCTGGGCCCAGGCTGGCTGCTCAGCTCCTGCCCCAGCTCCCCGTCCCTGGCAGGCACCCACTGTGGCTTCCACCCAAAGCTGTGCTTTCCCAACTTGCCCCAGGGCCTTCAGCGAGGATCTGTCAACTCTTCCTGCTTCTTGTCGAGAAGTGGGGTAGGGGTGGCACCCTGTGGGGCCTGGCCAAAAGGCCGGGCTCTTTCCCATCTGGCCAAGCAGAGGGAAGGAGCTTGGCAGATGGCAAGCAGAGCTGCCTCTGCCCTCGGGCCCCAGGTGGCTGTCACCTGCCACCTTCACTCTGTGGTCTTGCTTAGCTGGCGGCACTTATCCTGCAGCCCAGCCAGTCAGCCAAATAGCCTTACAGACAAGGAGCACTGAGACTTGGTTTTCTACTTCTCATCGCTTTCATTTTAGGGTTGGCATTTTCATTTTGTTGGATGAGGAAATTCAGATCCTTTTCTGCTTCAAATGCTCTCTGGCCCTGGATCAGAGTCAAAAGAGACTCACTGGCCCTCTGCCCTGCTCCCACTGGTCGGAAGGTCTGTGCCGCAGGGTGGAGTCTGCTTTAGGGAGGAGGAAAGTCTTGGCATGAGGCAGGTATTGAGAGAGTCACAAGCCTGGGCTCTGAACCTGGTTCTGCCTTTTCCTGCCCTTTTCAGAGATCAGATTATGAAATAGAAGTAGAGTCCAGAAGGTGACCTCTGGGAGTCTTTCCAGGATGCAAACCCATTCCTGTATATCAGGGTTGGCACACCACAGCCCACAGCCCAAATCTAGCCAGCTGCCTGTTTTTATAAATAAAGTTTTATTGGAACACAGCCATGCCCATTTGTTGTAGCTGTTTTCATGCTACAAAGTTGAATAGTTGCAACAGAGACCATATGTGGCCTACAAAGCCTAAAATATTTACTATCTGGCCCTTTACAGAAAAAGTCTGCCAAGGCTTGCTCTGCATAGCTACTCTCACGGTCACAGGGGTTATGGAAATGCCTGCTGCTCTCCTTTTAGCTGAATCTGTGCAATAATACATGTCTCTTGTGGCCAGGTGTGTTTCGGAGCTCAGATCTGTTCAGATTACAGTATATGCACACTGCGTATATATCATCCCTGGTAGCGCCTGGAGCAACATGGCATAATCAAACACACTAATTTTTCTATAGTGAAATATATAACAATTCCCACTACATGGGACAAATAAGACCTCAGATAAGTTCCCATTAATTCAGGCCAGGTTCTACCACCTGTGTTCAGGTTAGGTCAGTTGTGGCTGCCAAATGAATTACAAAACTCACTTTTGGTTCTCGGATCATTAGGTATCAGAATTGCCGCTGAGGGACTGTGTTACATACTGAAGCTTGTTGGGCACTTGCCAAGTGGGGAGGACTACAGTCCTCTGACTATCACATTTGGTAGATTAGGAAACCGAGACTCAGAGAAGGCACACAACTGAGGTCATCGAGCTAGTGAAGAGCAGAGACCAGACCCCAACCCAGATTTGTCTCCAAATTCTAGTCCTAGTCTTCTTTAAGATCCAGATTTAAGCTGAGCATGGTGGCTCATGCCTATAATCCTAGCACTCCAGGAGGCTGAGGCAGGAGGATTGTTTGAGGCCAGGTGTTCCAGACAGCAAAACCGTGTCTCTAAAAAAAATAGAAAAATTAGCCTGGCATGGTTGCATGCACCTATAGTCCCAGCTGCTAAGGAAGCTGAGGAAAGAGGATCACTTGAGCCCAGGAGCTTGAGGTCACAGTGAGCTATGATAATGCCACACTGCACTCTAGCCTGGGAGATAGAACAAGACCCTGTCTCAAAAAAAAAAAAAAAAAAAAAAGACCCAAATTTAATCCCCCGACCCCCTCCAACCAACTTTCATGAGGCCTTCCCTGAGAATGAAAGTCTACATTTACCTCTGATTTTTCCAATTTTTAATCATTTTTTTTCCCTGAAAATCCAGCACTTCATTATATGCTACACGGTGTTGTTATGCCTCAGTGGTCTTTTCATCTCTTTGAGGGCAAGGTCTGTGAATTCCATTTTCTCTGTCTTCCCCACAGGGCTGAGCGCTCAGTATATCGGTGATGATCCATTGTTGAATGAAGAAAGTAACTCGCCTGGGCTGTGACTCCACTTCCTGCACCCACAGGGGTGGGAAGGAAGGGGGAGTTGCCAGGTGTGTGTCCACGGAGTAGGAAGGACATGGGAACGTACCCTATTTGCCTCCCATGGAAACCTTGACACTCCTTAATCGGAGGGCCTGGATTTGGAGATACACACACATGAAATTGAAGCATGTATGTGTCACATTTTGTGAGGCTGGGAAATGCCACAAGAAATCTGCAGGTCTGCGTACAGACATCTCGGCGATCAAGAGCAGCCAGCAGCTAAAGGTGAGTGATCCTCTGTGGTTGGGGTCAGCAAGGAGGACAAGCATTTGGGCGAATCTCCCGGCTGAGTGGTCCTGTGGGGCTTGGGTCACGCTGACGAATGTGTGTGTCTTGAAATGGGCAGGAGTCTGCCTGATAATCTATCACATGTAAAGACGCCTCGGGGAGCAACTACCCTTTCTCTGGTGCTGTGAAGTGCAACCCCTTTTGAGGAAGGGCAGCCGGGTAGCATCGCCACGCTGTCTGTCATCATTATCAGCCATCATGATTGCCAGGGTGAGTTACTGAAAAGCCTGCATACGTGTGGTGCTTAGGTAGAGCTCTGCCCAGCATACGTCTCATACTGCCCTCAATGGTCTTGTGGGCCGGCCCATTCCAGCCCACGCACTAGGAGACCACGTGCGGCGGTGGACAAGGCATGGCTTCTGCAGTCTGGTAACCTAGGTGTGGATCCCGACCCTGCCACTCAGTAGCTGTCTGGCCTTAAGCAAATTACTTGCTTACCTTTTCTGAGTCTCAGATTTTCATGCGTAAAAGGGATTATTAATAATACCTCTTTATCAGGTTATTGTGAGACGTATGAGATGCCCAAATGTTTAGTATTTGTATAAGCACATCTTAAGTCCCTTCCCTTCCTGCTCACTCACTAGTCTCCCAAGGCAAACAGTGCCCTAGAGCAGGAGGGCACAGTGGGGCACACATGCTGCCCGTCTCTATTCCAAAGGCTGTGACAGGCATCAATAATTAATCACTGCACTGTCGTTTGTCCCACTAAGCCTAAATGAGGCCTCACAATCTTCCACAGTGTGTTCCAGGCTGCACAACCACTTAGGAAATAGGGCCATGTCTGTACAGCTCATTTGGTTCACCCCTTGATGGTGGGGGAGTCCCAGTTTGGGCCTAAGCTATGATCACAGTAGGGCCAAGACTGTCTGGTGGGCCGTTGGGGCAGGCCTGCTAAGGGTCTGTTTACATGAGGGATCAAGGAGCCTCCTGGGAAAGAATTTATCCTAAGAGGAGAGAGAAGGGAGTCACAGAAGTCAGATCAAGGATAATGGCCCGTGGTGTGGGAAGTGGGGATAGAGACTTTGCCACTGAGGATGACCTCTGCCTAGTCCCACTGGACTGGTGCCTGAGCCCTTTTTTGTAGGAAAGTCTACAAAAAAAGAAAGTTTAAAGGAGCAGTTTCACAATAACGGTTGTAGGTAGTGATGGTCTAAGTCAGCTGCCACTTTGGGGTCAGCAACGGCTGCTGCAATGGGAGGGGAGATGGCACCTCCAGCCTGGAGGCCCAGGCCAGGCACTGGGCAAGTGGCAGCGCTGGCAGGGGTTGAGCATGGGCAGCTTCAGCTGAGCACCAGAGAGAAGCAGCAGCAGCAGGGCCCTTTACGGCACCGCCAGCGTGCCAGGCTTCGGCAGACACCCGCTGTGGCTGCTTGTTGTGCCACTGGTGGTAACCAAAGGCGCCAGCGCAGTGAGGCAGAGCAGATGAGCAGGTTGGTGTCAGCTGCTCTGAGTCCTCCATACACAGAGTGAGTCACCCATTGGGACCCCCCAGAGCTACCCGGGAGGGAATTTGAAGTGTCACAGAATGGACAGGAAGCAGCCAGAGAAATATTTCAAAATAGTATTCCTAGAGGTCCCCTCCAATCCAGCCCCTGGTGGCCTAGGAAACTATAGAGTTAGCGTATAACCTCGAGCCATCATGCATCTTATATCATTTTTCAAGTAGTCTATTTATTTGTGATACTATGAAATATATATTTAGTCTTTGTCCCCATTTACTGACACATAATTCCTAAAACCCTTCGAATTTCCGAAGTGATCAGAGTGTCTTGTATGCTAAAGAGATCACTGGTGGCTGGCATCCCCTGGTAGCTTCAGGATGGGGTCTGGTCACAGAAAAGTCCCTTTGGTTGGAACTTTCAGCCTCACCCCCCAACCTCTAGGGAGGGGACAGGAGCTGAAGATCAAGTTGATCACAATGGCCAATGATTTACTCAACAAAGCCTCCATAAAATAGGTTCCTGGAGGGCGGGGCACCTGGAGAAGGTGTGGAAGCTCCACGCCCCTCCCCCCACCTCACCCAACACATCTCCTCCATCTGGCTGTTCATCCTTTATAATGAAAGGGTGAATGTCAGTAGTGTTTCCCTGAGTTCTGTGAGCCACTCTAGCAAATTAATCGAACCCAAGGAGGGGGTCTTGGGAACCCCGGTGAATAGCTGGTCGGTCAGAAGCATGGGTAAAACAATACTTGCAACTAGCACCGGCAGAGGGGGGCAGTCTTGTGGGACTAAACCCTCAACCTGTGGGATCTGACACTGTCTGCAGGTTGGCAGTGTCACAATGGAACTAAATTAGAGGACACCCACCTGGTGTCTGCGGCAGAACTGATTGCTTCGTATGTGGGGAAATACTTCCACACGTGTGCTGGTCAGAGAAACATTCAGTTTTTTGTGGTGGTAAGTAGAGAATGGGAAAGACACTCTTGGGTGTTTCCTCTGTGTCTAAGCGGTATAGACCTAGAGGCAGTAGCTGGACTTGATGGCTCATTATGTCCTTCCCTGGTCTCCAGCACAAGCTGGGGTGATGACAGTCCCTCAAAAAAGGCTGCCCACAGGAATGTATTAATGGAAGAGTGGATGGAAGGGATGAGGGGTGGATGGATGGATGGATGGAAGGAATGCCATTCTGGAAGCCAGCACTGACGGGCCTTCGTTACTGATCATTATTTGCACTTGCCTTCCTCCCCATCCCTCTCTTTTCCTTCCTGAACACATTTTTCACTCCTTTTGTTTGCATCACCCCTGTCTTTATTGTGAGTTTCCTTCGCATAGTTTCACTCTCCTGAGATCAGAATGAAAAGCTGAGTCAGTTTTTCCATTAACTAATTCATTAATTAATTGAGTCAATAACTGTTTATTGAGCTCCAGCTGTTCCTTTGTCCATTCATACAGTCACTTGACAAGACGTTTATTGAGCACTGGTGGTGCGGCTGATGTGGTGCCAGGAGCTGACTGATGGGGAAGCAGAACCATCTAAGCAAGATCCCTGCTGTCTGGGGTCCAGCGACCTAAGACAAAGCGGATGGAGACCAGCAACACGGAGCTCTGCAGACCCGCTGCTCCCACCCTGCGCGGTTGTCCGCATTCAGGTTGTGAAGGTCAGCCTACATCCAATCCCGTGGTTTTTGCCTCTTGCCTTTAGTGCATTGGCCTAACACAGCATCCGCAGTGGCCACATACTTAATATGGCCTTTACAGAGGTCGCCAGGCCCTCCCTCCCCACTACCTCCCTTCACCCTGCTTCTTGCCTCACCCTCAGTCCTACCTGCTTCTTCCTCAGTGGGAACCCTCAGATCTCAGAATCAGAAGAGATCTTGGAGTGCTTCTGGTACTCCGATGCCCAGCATGGGCGCCCCGCCCACAGCCTCCCCGAGGCTGTCCCTCTCTGTGCCCGCACCTCCAGCAGCAGCCTGCTGTCTCTGCCTCGTCAACCTCCTATCCCAGCTCTGCAGAAGCAGCTTCATACGTTGAGCTCAAGGGGACCCACTTTGTCCAGACTGCAGAAGTTAGAGCTCAGGATAATCCTGATGCATCTTTTGAGCTGCAGCCTTTCAGACTATGGAATTATGGCTATTATGTTCTTTTCCAGGATTTTCTTCTTGAGGATAAATATTTCCAGTTTCTCAACTTTTCCAAATTTAAATCTGACCTCTGACAACCCTGGGCAGCCTCTAGTTTTCCTAGAGACCCCTCAAATATGCCATCTCCACAAAATTGACTGCTACAAAGAGGACTGCCCAGCAATTGAGGCCAGATGAGTTATTTCCCGGTTTTAAGTGACCACTATACTCCTATTTTTTTGCACCCTAAGTTAACATTAACTACTGTTACATACTATTGGTTCTTATTGAATTTGTAGCCAACTAAAACTACCAAGTCTTCTTGAGACAGCTAAAATGAGATAGAGTTCTATGTTAAGGTTAAAATAAACCACAAGGATTGTCTAGTTGTCCAATCCACTAATTTGATAGGAAAGGAAACTGAGGCCCAAAGAAGTTAAGGGGCTGTGCAAAGGCTCTCAGCTCGTGTACAGGTGGGGGTATGGTAGGCGGGAGCCTAACTGCTGACTCTGTGCTCTTTCTACTACCTCAGGCTGCCTCCCAATCGCAGCCATTTCAGAGAAGTAAAATGTGTCTTTCACTTTCAAGTCAGTTTTTCGTGTTTGATATTCTATGTGATTGGATTTTTTAACCCAATGCATGACCCCGGGTTTAGCCCTTTAGGATTTCATCTTATTCATTTTATTTCAATCTATCAAGATAATGTCCAGCCTGGATTTTGCAAGGCATTGCTGTGGCAGGTCCTCCCAGTCTTGTGTCAGGCTGATGTATGGAACTTTCTCGAGCTCTGGGTGCTTTTCATTCTGTGCCCTGTGCCAGCCTGTTCCACTGCAAGTCTGGCAGGGAAGACACACTGCCTGAAGCCAGGCTCAGCATGTGCTTCCTCCGGACCCTCCCTCTGCTTTGCTGTTGTCTTCCACGTGAGTCTCTCTCCTCCCACCTGCCCCATCCTGCTTACTAGTGGCCTCACAAATCCACCTCGGACTCTATTGCCAGGATGGAATTGTGGAGTAAATATGACAGGCAGAATTTTGTTTTATTTTGTGAAATGGACTCTCCTGGGAGTTTACATGTTATAACGAAAAAACACCCAAACCAGGTGCACCTAGACAGTGGTTACTATCCCTTTATGGACTCACATTATTTCTCTCTCCTCAGTTTTTCCATCTGTGTAATGGGAAGAGATGGAAACTCACAGTTAGTGGCATCGGCACCATGCTAGCAGCTATGTTAGGGGCTTTGTTTACATTTGTCCTTTCATTTCATTGTCACCAAAAGCATGCATAGCAGATGATATCCCCATTTCAGGGAAGAGAAAACTGACCTCAGACGAGTTAATTTGCCAAAGCTTATCTAGTTAGTAAGTGGCAGAGTTTCTTTACCCCCTGTCCTCACTTGCTGCGCTATTGTAAAAATCAAATAATTTAGTAAGGGATATAAAGCTGCTTAGAAAATTGAAAGCACTCTGTAAATATAAGGGAGTATTGTTAAAATACTGAGGTTTCTCACGTGCTCTCTTTTCTTCTCCTTTTCTGTCACCTCCCTAAAGTATAAGCAGCTGCCTTTGGTCCAGACCTATCAAAGAAATGTCATACAACTATTTTTCAAAATGTCAAATGCCTGTGTACTTTAGCCCAAAGTAATTAAGCCCTTTTATTTTCTCCAAGTCACAATGCAGAACCCTGGGAGCTTCCAGAATGTGCCCTTTCTCCTCCATCCTGAACTAATGGAAATCAAGACTGAAGGCTGAGCATGCTGAGGAGTCCACGAGAGCCCTTCAGAGCCACAGAGGCCTGGCCTGACTTTGGCAGGTCCCCAGCAGTGACCACAGAGTGCTAAATAATAACAGCGTTGAATTATTTATACAGGGGCCAGTGACTCATGATGGCATGGTCCACTTCTAGCAGCATACCAGGGTCCCAAGGTCTAAGGTGAGGGGGTGACAGAGGGAGGCTGCAGTCCTGGTCTCTAGACCGCCAGTCCATCCCTCCCCAATCATGTCACCCCAGACACAGCAGGCAGAGTAAGAGCTCTGTGACGAGAGGACAAGTAACAGTTCTGTGACATTATTGGGTGTTTACATTGAGCAAGATATTTGTGCATATGTTTTCCCATTTCATCTCCAAAGTCACCTTTATTTTCCCTATTTTTCCAAATAAATAAATTGAGGCTTATGTTCCAGGTTACACAGTTGGCAAAGGGCAGAGCTGTAATGAAAGCCCCGGTCTGACATTTCTAGGATACCATGTGTGCTTTCTCTCAGAAATTCTCTTCCCTGACAATTATGTTTAAATGCATAATCTGGGAAGTGTAGATGGTGCCAAGCATAGTCTTGGGGAACAATGGATTCTTAGTGTGGTCTTTAGGGCCCTCCATGATCTGGTCCCACTCTAGATTCTTCTTAGCAGACACAATGCTTTCCATCACCAGAATCACCTGGAAGTTTTAAAATACACATTTTATTGTCCTAATAATTGGTGCAGGGACCCAGGGAATCTGTATTTTTAAGCATCCCTCGTGATTGTGATGGTCAGTCAGTTTGAAAACCATTCATTGTCTTATGCGAACTTTCTCTTTAGTCCTGATCCAAATTACCATCTATATTCCCATTTCTGCAACTTTGCTCAATTCCATGGACTTTACTTAGATTGACTTTTTTTCTATTTCCACCCATTATTTCAACCCAGTTCACACTCCGTCACCTCATCACCTCTGTAAGGATCTTGGCCACCACGGCTTCCAGGAATGTCCTGTCTACTGTATTCCATTAATACCTTGGACTCTCAACTGATACATATGTCACATATAATAGTTAGGATGTGAGTTTAAAAGTTGTAAGAGAGTCCCAATAATAGTTTTGCCTCATTTAACCCCTAGAAATATATTTCTGTCTTCTCTAACAGTATAGGAATAATCAGCCTAGTAGTAGCTCCAGGGCATGGGGGCCCAGGCTCCTGCTATCTTGTTGCTCACCTCTAGGGTAGTGCCTTTGTTTACATGGTGCAAGACAGTTCATCACCATGTCCACATTCCAGCCAGTGGGAAAAGAGAAAATGGTGTAAGGGAGAGCCATGACCAGGAATTGCACAGAACAATTCCGATCACATTCCACTATCCAGAACTTGATCACATGGCCACACTTAGCTGCAACCAAGGTCGAGAGATTTACTTTATTCTGCATCACTATATGCCTACTTAAAATCAAGGGTTCTATTAGTTGTGCTAGTGGGAGGGGAGAATGGATATTGGGGAACAACCTAGCAGGTTCAAATTCTACTTGGGGTTGTAATTTTCTGTTTGTGTTTGTGTCTGTGTTTCCAGCTAGACTGTAAAAGCTCCATGAGAACTAGGCCCATGACCTATACCTGCTCATGACGCGTATAGGTGTCTAACATAGGGAAGGCACTAGATGAGTACTACTGGTTGGCAAGATAGATTACAGTGATTGACAAACCTCTGGAATTTAAGTCAGATTTTCATTTTAGTCCTTGTTCTTTACAATTTAGGGAAAGTTTCTTAATCTTTCTGGGCCTCAGTTTTATAGAACCATAAAATTTAGTTAGAAGGTACCTTAGATATTATCTAGGCCAACCCTCTCATTTTATAGATGAGGAAGCTGAAAACCAGAAAGGGTAGTGACTTACCCAGACACAAAGCTTCATAAATAGAAGAGCCAGAGCCCAGTAACCTACCCAACCACTAAGGTATCTTCCCATATCCAGAAAATGGGTATAAGGTATAAGGTGATCTTTAAGCTTCCCTCCAGCTTAGAAAGTCTGTTGCACATACACAGTCACATTTCTACCCCTCAATGAAATTAAATACAAAACTGGGATAATTTCCAAGCTCTGAACCACTGCATCCCACTGGATCTTGCTATATACTTCAGCAGCTTAGACAGTCATTCGGGAGGTAGAAAAGTTCAGGGCTTTGCATCTAAGAAGCAAAACTAGGTGGAGAAAGCAAAGGAAAGAGACTTGGATGACGCTTCTACCTGGTCACAAGCAGCAATATTCCCTGTGAGCTTCTTGTGCGAGGACACTGCTCTGGGTGCCGTGGAGCAGCTTCCCTCAGGGGATTTGGAATCCAGGTCACACACAGTTAAATAGCAGTAGAGGAGGGGGTATGAAACATCAAACAAGAAATGTCACAAGGCAAACTGGCTGTAATAATAATAACAGCTTCCATTTATTGCTCAACTGCAATGTGTGCCCCACACTGTGATAGGTATTTATTTTATAGGCTTGATCTCATTAAATCCTCACGACAAGCGTGTGGGATTACTGCAGGTCACACAGCTGGTAAGTGGTGATTAATTGTCGGAGGAGTGGTGTGAGGAACATAAATTATGGAGCAGTTCAGAAGGAGGGAAGCCAGTGGGTGGAGGGGTCTGGGAAGGCTCTGTGGGGGAGGAGAAAGCTAACTAGATCCCGAGGATGGGTAGGACTTGCGGAAGGAGAGAAAGAGGGCAAGTGAGCGCAGGTGGCAAAGGCAACACAGGTACAGGGAACAGTGAGTCCACAAATTCCCAGGCAAAGCAGGGGAGCAGTTAGTTAAACCCCAGGGCAAACCTCCAGGTTGTGAGGTTGCGGGGCCAGGCCGTGGTAGAAGGGAATGACACACCCAAGATCATTCTTGAAGAAGGGATAAAAGGTCGACTGAAGTCCTATAGCTCACTCATGGCCTACCGTGCAGGGAAAGGGAAGAAAATGACTGGAAAACTCTAAAGGCAATTTGTGTCACATGCCTTACAAAAAAAGGAATCTCACTTCTAGGGTTTAAATTAGAGAAAAGTTCAGAGACAGAATGAAAACTGAAAACAAATGTCTACTAACAGGGGAATTGTTGAATATATTATGGTATGTATACATGATTAAATGTTACGTAGCTTTTACAGAATATACTTTTGAAGAACATGTGATGATATCACATAATGTCAAGTAAAGAAGCAAAATGCAAAACCGTAGTACAAAAAGGTCTTCATTTTAAATTATATACATGTTATATAACGTCCTCTGTGTGTGTGTGTGTGTGTGTGTGTGTGTGTGTGTACACACACACGGGAAAAAGACTGGGAGGAAAGACACTCAGGATATTTACTGTGATTATCATCACAGGGTGGGAATATGGGCAATTTAATTTTCTCTTTAGGCTATTTACCAAGTTTTGTTCAGTGAGCGCACACTTTTATAGTAATAAAAATGCTCACTTTTAATCTTTTTAAAATTTAAAATCCCCATTCTCTGCCATGAAACACTATTATAAACATCTCGCTTTGTCTTTAAAGATAATTCATTATCTCTTCCTCCAATGTGCAGATGCAAATATTCCGACCAAATGATTGTTCAGTAATTGCTGCATCCATAGATTCTTTTTGGAAGTTCATTTAAACCTAATTGTCCTCAGTTTCCATGTAAAGCTACCAGCCCCATGGCTCCAACTGCACTGAAAACACTGAAGCCTCCCATTAATGGTCTCTGTAGCTATTTAGATCAATTGTCTTCCCCAGAGCCATAAATCCTAAATGAACGACACACTTATTTCAAGGGACAGGCACCAAAGCCTCTTTCAAACTCGATGATTTACGTATCTGTGGCTTGCAGAATGTCAGGGGTCCTTCATCAATATCCACAGGGCCTTCCCAGGTATAGGAACCTACCACATCTGATGGAAAGACATTACTGTATTTGGGTCAATAGCTTTCACCTTTATCCTTCCTGCTTGGGTTGGTGTGGGGGTTTATTTATTTTTCTTCCTTCCACTGAAATAGTTGGGATATTAGCTGAGTAAGAGGCAGTGCATTAAATATAACTTGGTCAGAATCCCAGCCTGTCTTTGCCCTCACTGCTACAGGGGCAACATAAAGGTTAATAACTGAGAGAGGCCCCCACGCACTTAACCACAGTGCAGCACCCCATCACCAAGTGACAATTAGGAACCCTCCATGAATGCCAATGACCAGTGATCAAACAGAGCTTCACCCAAACCAGGCAGACCTCTGCATTAGCTCAGCTCTCCATTCATCACTGAGCTGACAGCCTGCAGAGCTCCACGTTGAGCATGCAGCTCAGTCTTTTCTGTTTTATCCAGTGAAGTGATCTATGCTACTAGGAGTGGGAGAGGAGCAGGGGAGGGAATGAAGGAAATGAAATAGGCCTGTCGTTGGCATGGTTGGGCAACAGCTCAAAGTGCCTGTTGGAGACTAGGAGAGAAATATCGCATAATGATCTTGCTTGTTCCTCCTTGCAACTTTCTGGCTCTCAGACAAGGATGATCCTACCTTACAGAGTTCTCTTTTGGGAGGCAGCATGACAAATTGGAGCAAACACATAGCTGGCCAGCTATGAGATTTTGGATAGGTCACTCTGGGCCTGCGTTTTCTCATCCATGGAATGAAGGGGTTAGGTGAGAACAGTGGTTTCCAAACTGGGTTCCTCAGGGTGTTAAGGTTCCATAGTGGTGCCTCAGACCCTGCAAGGGCATGCTTCTTGCAAGGGTGGGGAGGGGAGGAGGTTAGTAAACTCTGGGCACAATTGCTCCACGTAAGCTCACTGAATTTTATTTGTAGACTACTTACAAAGTGTGTAGAACATGTTCTTGCAGACTGATTTCATTTGATCCTCACAATTTGTAAGGCAGTTAGGACAGAGTTGACCGTCTATCTAGTCCAGTTACTATTGCTGTGTAACACACCACCCAAAAACCCTGTAGCATAAGACAACCACGATTATTATTATGTTCATGGATTCTTTGGGTCAGGATTCAGACGGACGCAACAGGGAATGCTTTTTGCTGCTCCATAATATTTGAGATCTCAGCTGGGTAGACCCAAAGGCTGGGGGTGACTCAATAGCCAGGGGCTTGACTCCTCTGGATGTCTTCACTCATATGCCTGTCAGCTGGGACACCAGCTAAGCTCTTGACTGGAACACCTACACATGGCTTTTCTCTGTGGTCTCATCACATGGGCTAGTCTGGGCTTCCTCACACCATGGCAGCTGAATTCCAAAAGCTGGTGTCCCAAGAGCAAGGCAGAATTGCACTGCATTTTCATAATCTAAACTCAGGAGTCACATTTTGTTGCTTCTGCCATGTCCTATTGGCTGAGGCAGTCCCAAAGCTTCACCCAGGATTAAGGGAGAGGACAGGTGGGAGAAAAATCAAAGTCACAGCAGAAGAAGAGCATGTGGATAGGAGATAGTGTTGTGACCATCTTTGGAAAATAAAATCTGCCAAGTCCTCTTCACACGAAAGATGAGGAAACAGACAGAGGACAATTGGTACACATCTACTATGAGCAGAGCTGAGACTAGAACCAATTCCTTCAGATTCGAGCTCCTTATTTACCATGATGCGTTGGGCTCTTCATTTCACCTTTCTGAGTTAACTCTCTATTAATTTAGTGAATCGACTATTCAAATATGAATCCTCATCATGGTGGTGCATGACCAGCCCAGGAGAATAATATCTTCTCGTGGATGGAACATTTTGATCTCATCTCTTCTCAGAAAATTGGAGTGGAAAATGTATATAAATTCCATTAAAATTAAGGTAAAAGGCAAGGCTATTTTTGTCTCTTTCTAGCCTCCAGCCCAGCATCAGGAACATAATCGGTACTTAATAAAGATCAGATTTTTTTATGAATCAACATTTGATTTTAAATTCTTTCCAAAGTCAAAGCCATATAAACAATTCTTTAAGGTTGCTTTGATGCTTTGATGGTTTCTACTTGGAGTTTACTTTTATTTTCATTCATTCTCACAACACCTGAGTGTATTTATGTCTAATTTACGAACAACAACAAAAAAATGAAAGCTGAGAGACCAAGAGAGAGCCAAGGCCACAGGGCGGAGTCCGAGAAGAGTTGGACTTCGGGGGAAGTTGTGAAGTAGAAAAGTTTTTCACTGATCCGGCAGCCATCCATCGGGAAGTGACAACGCCTGGTCCTGTGTTTGACGTGGAATACAGAGACAAGGTAATGACGGTCCCTGCTGTTGAGAGTCCTGCAGTCTAGAGGAGAAGATATCCAACACAATCAGTGAAAGACAGCCTGAACAAAATACTGATGGAAGCAGCAATGGGCACTGCCTGGGAGATTGGATGGCTTAACAGAGGGCATAACATTTAATCCGGACATGGAGGGAGAGGTAGGAGCTGCCCAGGCAGAGGCAGTGAGGTGGGAAAAAAGTCCTGACACAGGGAGACGCAGAGACGTGAAAGGACATCACGTGTCCTGGGGAAGGCAGACATATGGTCAGTGTTGGAGGGTAGGTGTGAAGGGTGGGCAGGTGAGCAGGGGAGGAGGCTGGAGTAAGTTGAAATCAGACTGTAGAGAGGTGCCTATAGCATCCCTAGCCACCCCCTTTCTGTGAAGATTTTCTTCCTCATAGTCCCACCTTACTCCACTTCTGAGGCCTTGCTCTCCACCTCTCCACAATTAAAATTTACTGTGGAAAGTGGATGTTATCAGTCATTTACACAATAGTATAAATGAAATTATCTATAGCCTATAAACCAATGTGTTCTTTCTTAAAGTTTTTTTTTAATCAGAAATTTTATTTCCACTTACAAAACAAAAGGCTGTGTTTCCCTTTGAAAAAATGTTGTGAAGATTATTCCTATGGCCAGTGAAATCTCAGCCCATAGGAAGAATCTGGTGGGAAACATCAACCACTCTGCACCAGAGACAGCATTCTGGGCTGAATTAATCATTTGTCCAACTCAGTGTGCCTGTACTGTCACTGGTCATTTTTGAGCTCCCTTGGTTTCTGGATAAGATCTTAATTATCCTAAGAGCTGCTACTCACTGCTCCCAATAAAATACAATACACATCTTATAATGATCAACCTGCAGAACCTGCAAAACTCTTACCTTTCACATCGGCAAGCCAGACTCCTTGGCATGGGGCAGAATGTAAATGTTAACAACCTCATCGCTTACTACCTATAAAAACTCCTTTATGAGTGTCTAAGTAACAGGCAAATTGTCCAGTGCCTACAGCTAGAGTGATAATTCCAGCTCCTCCTAGCTGAATGGGATGAGTGTTGATTCTCTGTGTGGGAGCATTTGGGTCACAGTGATGTTCACAAAAAGCCAGACCTTACCAACAAATGGACACAGTTCATTCACAGTGCTGCAAGGGAAGAAGGAGGACATTTCCTTGGGGTGACTGGTTTCCTTTCCTTGTTGATTGGTGTCAGGCACTGCCTGATCTCTGGACTCATCAGGACCTGTTCTCATCTCCCACTTCCTGCCATCCTTGAAGTCTACCTGAACTGGTATTAGAAGGTGGAAATCGGCTGATCATTAAATTCTGTTCTTGCTGATTTTTCTCAGTTACTCTTCTAACCCCTTATTCCTGCCATTTCTCACCACCTGACCCCATAGATGGCCTCTTGACTCTTGTCTCACTTCCTGAGTTCTGGTTTCATGATCTCCCACCATGCTGATTGGCTTTGCTTCATGCCTTGCTGTCCTCTGACTGTGGTTGCCAAGGCCACTGTGTACCCTCCTATATGTACAACTACCCAATCTCTCATCAAGTATTATTGCCCCAGAGGACTGACACTGAGTCAGCCATGCTGTGGCTACCACTTGTTTTCCTCTGGTGTGGTCCCTGGGCCATGGAAGAGGTTTTTGTCTTATTCCCCTGTGTCCAAGCCTTTGCCTGTGCCATGGTGTCCCAAATCACCAGGTCTACGTCTTTTCCTTTTGCCTGAACCTCTGCCCTGCCTGATTCCTTTCTAAATGTTCCAGTTGTTTCCTTCATAATGGAGGCCCAGTCTTGCCCTCACTGTGCTCCCAGGGGCTAGAGTCCAGTGGGAAACTGGGTCCTCAGATCCCAAGTCTCCCTGTTGTCTTGCTCAGCTAATGTCAGGCTATGGCTGCTATGCCACCTTGGAGATCCTGGCTTCCCATCTGGGCTCTGACCTCTTACCTGTTTATCTCATCTCTAGCCACTGTACTTTGTTTCCTTGCATGGACTTCCTGCTACTATCTGTTGCTGGATCTGCTTAGAAACCTGCCATATCTCATTGATTAATGCCGGCATAGGCCAACTGTTGTGACAAACAACCCCAAATCTCAGTAGCTTATCGCAATAACAGGTTTATTTCTCACATCAGTTCAAGTGTTTGATAGTCGACCACATGGTGATTCAGGAACCCCCTCCTCCCATTCAGGAGGCCTCTCTGTTTTTTAGGACCTTGAAATCCTTAGCTGGTTCCTTTGTATCCAGCCAGCCAGTAGACGGGGAAGGTAAGATAGCAAAGGATATCTCAGGAGATTTTTAGGAACTGGCCAAACAGTGCTATTTGTTGCTGTGCCCTCATCCCTGGCTAGAATTAGTACCTGACCTCACCTAGAAAAAGAAATCAGGTCCTGAGAGCCAGGGGAAAATCAAATGATCTGTTATACAAGTAGCAATGTCTCTGCTACATGGTGGAGGCATCTGTTTTCTAAGCACTACCTCCTCCCATCCAGTCCATCTCCCCCACCCCAGCTGATCATTCTGTCTAAACTCTGGAAAGGACTGGACTCCTGAGAAGACATCTCAGAAGTGACAGAAGTAGACCAGGTTTTGCCTTGCCACCACCTGAGCAGAAGGTAGATCCCAGTGGGTAAGGCCCTCTAGGGAGAACCTCAAGCCCTACACAATCTTGCAAATTGGGCTCTTTTTGACAAGTGACAACCTTTCATCTCTTCCAAGAAATATTCTTTTTCCCCCTCCTGGAGACTTGTTCAGAGAAGAGATACTCAAGTGATAGGTGCTTTGCAAATATCTAGATGGAGGGGGGAAAATGGCATGAAGAAAAATTTAGACAAAACAATGTAGATCACCATGGAAACAATCTTTAGAACACACTGGGGAAAAGGAATCATTGTTAACATGGTTCATATTTTGCAGAGATATCCAATCACTGAATTCAATTTTAGATCCTTCAATCACGCTACTCTCAAAATGCTGGGGTTGTTATGACCACAGCACCTGCTGATTTTTCAGGAAGCTCTTCTCTTATCCATCTAATAACCTTTAATGAAGATAATGCTTTAATTAAGGCAACTTACTGTTTCCCTGTTGGTTAATTTGAAATCAGTGAAAGGTCAAGTTACCATTAACACAGTGAGTTTACTAAGCTATTCCAGAGGTATTTTTATTCTGACAGCAGAGGCTCATGAGAATACGGCAAAAATACATATTTAGTTGAAATGAGCACGAGGAAAATAGGAGGTTTCTCTTTTGTATGGCACGGTAAGAAAAAGAGAAACCATTCTTAATTATTCAAAAGCAGTTTTTCTTGGACTTTGCTTTCCTAACATACGTGAAAAAGTCTACAGGTGTGGATGACTCTTGGTCAATAATAATGATTCAATATGGCTGTTTAAACAAAACCTCTGGGAGTTGCTAATGAACAGTTTGTTCCAGTGGCTTCTAAAGAAATGGCAGAAGAGAGACAGTGGCTCTTGCAAATGAAGCCTTAGAGATGGAGAGTCATCACAGTCCAGGTGCTGGGCCTCACCCCTGCAGGCCCACAAATGTAGTGTCTGCCCATGGTTACCTGCCCCCTGGTTTCACAGGGCTTCATCCGTGCTCATTCTCCAGGTTCCCAGCCTTCTTGGGGGAAAGTCAGATGTTTTCCTCATTGGAAGGCAGAGCCATAGTCTGATCTTATAGTCTTAGGATCACAAGTTATAAACTATGCACCCCGAGGACTTCTGGAAACTGCATTTGTGCTCTGTTCTCTACTTTCTTTGCCCCAGTCTTCCTAATACATGATACGTGTGGACTTGGGCAGAAACCAGCCAGTGTGCTTACCTGAGACAGAAGCCAAGACTTGATCAAATTATGATATCTAGCTCTTCCTTCCTACAAATATTTGTTGAGCATGTACTATGTACTAGGTATTCTCTCTGGTGCCTCCAGTGTGTCTTTTGTGTGCTGCCGTCCCCTCTCTGTGACTTTTCTTCTTCCTACTTTAGGTATCAGATTTCCTCCTGTCCTCCACCTCTGCTCTGTGACCTCAAAACCTGTTTTCAGGAAAGTTCGGCTATCATTTGTTTGCACCTTAGAGCAAATGTAAGTTGCTGTGTTCCTTTTCCTAGAAGGATTAGCATTTGACATTTAGTCTTTCATTATTGTATCAAATGATTCCCAGCTCAAGAAATTTTAGATATCAGTTTGCAAGAAGAGGAGATATTTTCAAAGTATAAGGCCTTCTCCAAAACCTTAGAGTCATACCGTGTGTTGACCACTTACTTGGAATATGCATGAGATTGGTCTCTCCTGTGGCTCTTATTTTGTGATTAAAACAGAGAATGGAATTAATCAACCTCAGAAAAACATGCTAACATTGCTTTTAGGATAAAGTTCCAAATCTTTTTTACAGCACACAAGACCCTGCATAATCCTGTCTCCTAACTCTTTAGACTCTTTCTATATCATTGGAGGAAAGCCATATTGGAATTTTGTCAGATCTTTGATCAAAATACCATCTAATCTTAGCATGCTTCTGCTTGCAGTGTTCTACTTGTCAACTCCCTTCAACATGCTAACTCCTACTCCTGCTTCATGTCTCAGATGTTACTTCTTCTGCAAGGCTTCACTGACTCTCAGCAACCTAATGAGACTGGGATTAGGCCCCCTTGACACACGATCTCATAGAATCCAATAATTTTCATAGCACTTATCATGTTTATGCTTTGTTATTTGTTTCATGGAAGTATACATCATTGACTTTAATCTTCACAACTGTTTTATCCATTATTATATATCAAATATCTATCAGAGAGCTGGGCTCATAGTAAATATCTGTGGAATGTATATAGGACTATGTATATAGACTATATCTTAAGTACTATGTCTCTAAGTCAAAACTTCACCAAGAGCTTTCCTACTATTTGGTAATACAAATCTGATTAGCTCTGCCTTGCTGAGTGGTGATCATTCCTTCTTGGACAGAACTGTACTTGAGTTCTACCCTCATTGTCTCATGCTGGGATTTCCCCACTTCAATCCAACCTGGGAGATCAAACTGGATTAAGGTTTGACCAGGTCACTCTTCTGCTTAAAAGCTTCTGATGAATTGGAGTTGGCTACAGAATAAAGTTCTGACTCTGCTTGGCCTTCAAGCCTTTCTGTAATCTGATCCTGACCTATATTTCTCTATTAAATTCCTCTGTAAGTGAATTATTTATCCCACCAAACATTTTTATTCACCGACTTTAAGCTTTTGTTTGGTTTACTCCATCCAGGAGCACCCCTTGCCCTTCTGTTGATCAAACTTCTATCCATCCTGAGAATTCAGTTCATATCCCACTTTCTCTGTACAACAGTCCCTGGCTACTAGTATTAGGACTTTCAGGTGCAAGTGATGAGGCTGACCTTAAATTGGTGTAAGTAAAAAAGAGAACTTACCGTAACACATGCAAGGTGCTGTATATCTCTGATTCTCATCTAGTCCATATGGCTTTTTTCCCTCAAAGGAAAACTGAGATACTGTTACCCTTTCTTCTGATAACAGTACCTCAATTTTTCTTTGAGAAACCTCCCAATTCTCATACTCCATTCATGCATTTCATTGAGGCTGACCCCACCCATGGGTTACAGGAGTAGAAGTTTTTTCTTTCTGTGGGAAAGTCCTCTCTCCATCTGCTCCCTTTTTCCTACAGCTTTCAGCAAGAACTGTGGCTTACACTTTACATTCTTCACAATGCCTTACACTTACAAGCCATCCGATAAGGCTTTGTTGATTATATTTGACAGTGAGGGATTGAGGGAAGGGTGGAGAACTCAGATTTTCTCTAGGATCTTGTGGTTCAACGATTTAATTTTTGCTCTCACTGCTAAAGGAAACGGAAGGTCAAAACATCTGTGTTATGATCATTTGAATCATGGAGATGCAAATGTGTCTTGAGTATATTTTCTTAGCTGTAAATATCTCCTGGTCTACTTGGAAATTATTTGACTGTTTGTATGTATGACCCATCTATACAGCTCTTACATGTGTAAAAGGAAGTTAGACAGGCAATGTCTAACTCAGCCAGTTGGCCTCCTGTTTATATAGATTTTCCTCATTTTTAATTTAATAGAGAAATTGCTCTCTCACTGAATCTTAATTCACAATGTTAACACTTCAGAAATACAGTATTATATTCCAAAAGAATTTCAATCTTCTTGCTGTCAAACACACGCCGCTCTCACATGGGCACTTAATGTTGTCAGGATGTCAATTTTATTAATATTTTTGACAAGGTCCCTGTAGATGGGGTTTCCAACTTTTTATTCTTAGCTAATATGGATGGGTAAGAGGATGTTTGAGGTTTTTTCTCCTCTGTTTTCATGAAAACATATACTTTCTCACAAGATTGAATGAAAGTAGTATGCTTGTGATGCACTCTAACCTTCTGGGAGGGAAAGGTTTCCGTGTTGCTCAAGACCTACTGTTAACTATCTCCAAATAGCTCCACAGTTGTTATTACGTCCAACTGCTGTGATGCTCTTAAGAGTCTGAAGGCACTGGAATCCTTGTTTCCACTGAGAAATGGTTCCTTCCACTTTCTTTTGGTGCAGTACCACTTGAATTTTACATGTGGCAAGTTATGGCTACAAAGCCATTGTCTTTTGCTCTTTAGGTAATGTTAGTGCCTAATAATTAGTAGAATGTAAGTTTTCAGATTTTTGTCCTAGAGTAGGAGTAGACTGAACTACTCTCAACACTCTCATATTAGCTATTTATTGTTGTATAACAAATGATCCCAAAATGAAATGGCTTCAAACAATCAACATACATTATCTTGCACGGTTTCTGTGTGGAATTTGAAAGACGTTTAGCTGGGTGGTTTGGGCTCAGGGTCTCTCATGAGGTTATGTCAAGGTGCTGGCCTGGGGCTGTAGTTATCAGAAGGTTTTACTGGGGCTAGACTGGGTTTTCAAGATGGCACATCCACACGGTATTGGCTGGAGGCCTAAGTTTCTTGCCATGGAGACTTTTACTTGAAGACCCTTATGTCATGGCAGACAGCTTCCTCCAGAGTGAGTGATCAAAGAGAGAGAGACTAAGGAAGAAGCTGCAATGCCTCCTATAACTTAGTCTCAGAAGTCACACACTGTCCCTTCTGCCATATTCCATTTGCTAGAAGTGAGTCAATAGGTCTAGCTCATACTCAGGGGGAGGGGAATTAAGCTCCACTTTTTGAGAGGAGGTGTATCAAAGAATTTTGAAACATATTTGAAAACCACCACTGTTCTCTTGATTTTCTCCCCTTGTGACTGGCTATCTGCAAAATGCAAACCAAAGTCAGGGGTTTAGTCTGGGGTCAGCAAATGGACAGATGAATATCATTCCCTCAATCCTGGGGTAATTCACACAGAATTTCACCCTTCCAACCTAATCAAATAGGTGCTCCCCCCAAACTCTAAAAGGATGGAGTGGAAGCTGGGGCCGAGAGAGCCAGATTTTTTCTTCCACCTTTTCAAGCAATGCTATCTGCTGTGCTCCTCATGAATACGCAGTGGCCAACAGGTAGCTTTTCTCAGGGTATGCTCAAAGAGTTGGACACCAGTAAGGCTTCTGAACAGGGACAGAACTGTTCAGTTGTACTCATCTAGACTAATAGGTCAGAATGCAGGCAGCAGATGGTAAGACCTGAGTAAGAAGCTAGCTGATTCTATTCAGCTCATTGGCAAAGGCCAGTCACAGATGGTGACAGTGAGGCTATGAGTAGATACCAGTTCTGGGATCAAGCAAGTGCCAAAACATCACACTAAAATCATCCACAGTACTACTGAGAGATGTGCAGGATCCACAGGCAGAACTCTAGGCTTGGATATTTGAAACAGAGATCACGATGATTCTGGCCCCTTGGTGGCTCTAAGTGCCCAACATGAGGAAGGAAGCACCTGGTACCAGATGGAGAGGTTGTGGGAACTGAGCATGACTGTCAGGCCACAGAGTGAAGCTTTGCACCATAAAGACAGATGGTGAGAGGGATGTCCCCATCTGTGACAGCTTACTGCCTTTTCAGTACTCATATTGCCAGTGTACCCTTCAAATGGGTCTCTTCAAGAGCTTCTATAATACTTCCAAAGTATTTTGGATACTTCTATAATACTTCCAAAGTATTTGACTTAAAGTCAAATGTAAGTGTTCCAAGCTTTACTCCAGGCTGAGAGCACTTCATAGCTTTTCTATTTTCTCACATTCAGAGACATCAAGTTTCTGATATACTAATTAATAAGGGAATCATAGAATGGTATAATTTATGACACTGAGCATTGGAAAAACGATGTCACATAAGGATAAAGTCAAGAGTAGAGTTTTCTTTCCAGTATATTCCTATCATTAAGACACCAATGTGAGAGCAGAGGGGGTAGGAAGCATAGAAAGAAACACAGATTCATACTTCAAGATATAGATTGACTCTACACGTCATTTCCCTACTAAAAAACTCAGTGGCTTTGCTGGTACCACCTTTAGATGCAGGCAGGAGGAGCTGCCTTTAAATGGCTCTGCTTGGCCTTTCTCCAGCTGCACTCCTACATACTGAGCAGGAGTCCAGTAAGCCAAGGAATTTGTCCACCAGAGCTGGAGCTGTTTTCATCCCTTCAGACCTCACTCCAGGTACCCGGAACCAGAATTCCCTGCCCAAATGGCCCTGAACAACTTCCAGATGCTGTGTGGGCTTCTCCCCTAGATCCTGAGATATGAACCCCTGGGCCCATGGAATGGCGAGGAAATGACAGTTTTGGAGGGGTCAAAGTGGGAACGGAACTTGGACATGTGGGCTGGCGTGTCCATGGGACAGGTGGTAACTGGCAGAGTGGTGCTGAATTGGATACGGGCAGCAAAGGGGGATAGGCAGCTCCATGTGGGGATCAGCTCTGTCTGACCTGACTTGTTCCTGCAGGGAGCTCTGAGAAGCCCTAGAATTCTAAATTCAACCCGGCCTTCCAAGTTGTTATGAAAATACAGTCGTCAAGGCAAGTCTCACTCTGTTGCTCAGTCTAGAGTGCGGTGGCATCAGCCTAGCTCACAGCAACCTCAAATTCCTGGGCTCAAGTGATCCTCCTGCCTCAGCCTCCTGAGTAGCTGGGACTATAGGCACACACCACCACACCTGGCTACTTTTTTGTATTTTTAGTAGAGATGGGGTCTCACCCTCGCTCAGGCTGGTCTCAAACTCCTGACTTCAAGTGGTCCTCCCACCTTGGCCTCCCAGAGTGCTAAGATTACAGATGTGAGCCACCATGCCCAGCCTCAAAAGAATATATTTTTTTAAAATCTCACAGTTTGTTAGCTTGTTTTACAACTTTTACAGTTTAGACATTTGATGTGTGGGCCTCCATGTGTAGCCTTCTCATGGCTCTACCAATGTTACAGTTGGTCCTGGGTCCCCATTTAATACAGAATCAAGTCTCATCAGTTTGGCCTGGTTTTTAAGGCCTTTTACTATTTGATTTCTCTCTAACCTTATCTTCCACTACTCTTCTGCAGGAATCTATCAAACTGATCAACTCACAGCCAGGCTTGGCCCACATCCTTTTCTCTGTGTTCTGGTTCACAATATTTTTCTCCTCTGAAAGGCTTCCATTTCTGCCCTGCATTTATAGGAGCCAACCTACTGTTTATGACCCAGCTCAAGCCTCACAGCCATATCTCCTCCCTCTGGACTCTTCTGACAGCTTTGCTCAGAGCCACTTATTGGCACTCAGAATGTGCAACCATGTGCAGCCATTTTTCATATTATGAACAAGGTGTGGTTACAAGATAAGGAGACATCAATATGCAACAGTTTTCAGGAAAGGGGACAGAAAAAAAAAGTCAGAAGAGTAGCTATAGAATCAGGAGAATGCAGTCAGGCAGGTACTAAAGGAAGAGACGTCAGCATTGTCAATAGGCTGAGAGAAGTCACTGGGAAAGATACCCTCAAATAGATCATTTATCCATTAGGAAAGACGTCTTTTGTAGCCATTGAAAGAAAAGCAGAGTGTGTGGACAAAAGCAGCATTGTAGTGGGAAAAATAAGAGATGAGAAAGTGGAGACAGCAAATATACTTCAATGTTTCTCAAGAAGTATGATTCTGAGAAGAAAGTAGAGGGTAGTTTGAGTGGGCGGAAGAGGTAGGGTGGTTTTGTTCTGTTCAAAGGATGGTGGAGACTGAATGTGTCTGTGGGAAAAAAGGAGTTAGGTTAGAGGAAGAAACTGATAATGGGGAAAGAAGGATAGTTGGATAAACAAAATCTGGGAACGGCTGAGATCCAATGCACAGGTGCAGGGGTTAACCTTGATGAGCAGAAGGGGCCCTTCTTGCTGTGGGTGAGGCAGTGAGGAGGGGAAGATGAATGAAGGCTACAGGATAGGTAGGATAATGAAGAGAATGGACTTAAGCCTAAAGAGATTGGCTGTCATTATACAGCAGAGGCTAAGAAAGCTGAATTTTCTGGGGCAGGTCCAGATTTTATATATTTAAATATCACAGTATTCATTCATTCCTTTCGCATTTATTCAGTTCCCTGTGTGTTGCAAACACTATTATGCACTGGGGTCTACTTTTCATGTATTTTTGGAATTTGTTATGCGGGTGACTCAAATGAGATTTACTTTTTACCCTTCTAAAAGGCTTTAAGTAGAAATAAACGCACGAATCACAAGACTCTGAGTCCTTTGTCAGACCAGATGTCCCGATTTGGGATTTGGAAAACATGGGCATCTTAACAATGGCTCCCTGTTTGAGGTGAAGAGGGAGGAGAGGCCGAAATGGGGAGAAGCGGGACTCTGCACTAAATAGAGGTCTAGACGCAGGCAACCGAGGCGGTGGGCCCGCAACCCGGAGGACCGCAACCCGCTGCGCGCTTCGGCTGCTGTAACCAAGGGTAACAGCGCTTTGGTTGCTACCGGTGTGAAGACCGGCCTCTTCCTCAGACCAGGTGTAGCTACGGCGGCCTAGCAGAACCGGACACAAAGCCAAGCCGCGTCATCCAAGCTACTTTGCCTCGAACGCCCACGGCCCCCAACTACTTCAGGTCACCACTGCCTTCGCCCGTGGTTTATAGATGAGGGGCGGAAGAAGGGCGGGGCTAATCACCTTTTCCCTCTTACAATTGGTCGTAGTAGATGCCGAGTTCCGCCTCCTGCGCCGCCGCCGCCGGGCTACCAGGGCTGTCACTCGAGGAGCTGCCGCCCCGCCCCCCGCCGTGGCCCCGCCCCTCGCCGTGGCTGCGATCTCGCGGGAAGAGCGGCGGGCACGGCGGTGCTGGGTCTCCCGGCTGCGCGCGGAGCGGGAGGGCTCTGCTCACACAAGCGCTTCCTCGCCGAGAGGCTGGAGCTGCGGCACCGCAGGCCTGAGCCGCCCCTTCTCTGCCGTCTCCTTCTCGTGCTCAGCGCTCCCGGGTCCGCTCGCCCTCCGACGCTGCTCAGGTGAGAAGGCTCGGAGCGCGTCTCCGCTGAGGAGCGGCGGCGGAGCCGGGACGCGGAGCCGCCGGGGCAGGCGGGCTGCTGACGGGGGCGGCTCCGGGGGCTGCGCGGCGCTGCCTGTGGGCGCGAGGCTTGGCGGGGTTCGGGAGTGCGAGGGGCGAGGAGGCGGTGCTGTGGGATGTGGGTGCGGGCGCCGAGGGGCGGTGTAGCGGGTTCCAGAGCTCCCGGGGTGAGGGGGCAATTTATGGGGGGTCCTGGGGCTCTTCCGGCTTGGGATGGCGGTGGGTGGCGGCATAGAGGATCCCAGGTCTTCGGAGTCGAGGGAGGTTTATCAGAGTCTTAAGGTTCTTTGAAGTGGTGTACTGGGGTTCCGGGATTAGGGGTCTGTTCATCGGGGTCTCGGACTCTTTGGGGATAGAAGATGCAGTTTAGCAGGGTCCCGGGTCTCGGGGGCGGGTCGTTAGGGCTTGGGGGGTTCTTTGAGCAGGCGTGGGCGTCTGTTTCGCGTTGCTGGGATGAAGCAGCAGGGTATCAGGGTTCTGGGAACAGGGGTCTGTTTATCGGTGTCTCCGAGTGAGAGGGCGAGGTATCTGTTCTGCAGGGGCTGGGGCCGCCTTCCTGGGTTGTTGGGGGCGGAAGGGTGTAAGGCGACCAGCGTCTGTACTGGGCTTTCTGCTTTGCCCAGAGGGGGGCGGTCACTTGGCGTGGTCTCCAGTCTTTTGGGGGCGACGGGGCGAGTTAGTGGGTCCCGGGTGATCTCTCCGGGTGGGCGCGGCTCAGCGGGCACTGGATCTGCTGGTGGCGGTAGGGGACTTCAGTAGCATCAGGAGCCAGCCCATCAGACAGTCTGTGGCTGGTCAGCATCCTGGAATGTTTTTGGTGAGGTCTCTTTTTCTCTAACTGAGATTTACTCAATGCTTGGTTGGAGGATTGATCGGTGTTGTTGCCTAGTTGGAGAAATAGTGCGTTTGTTCTGCAGTTTTCTTTTCTCTGCCCCGGATCTCTGTGGGGGCGCGCTGGTCTCGCTGGAGCTCTGGGAGTTAGCGAGGTGGCAGCACCTTAGGCGGGCGTGTGTGTGCAAATTCTTGAGGAGGCGAGGCCCCGCAGATTGAGCATGGATACAGCTCCTGAGCAACTGGAAGCTGTTGAGGGTGGGGAAGGCTGTGTGGTTTTGGCTTCCTTTCCTAGATGGTCTACTTTGCTGATCCTGCATTATTAGATCTGTTCTGAGGTGTTGCCTGAGTATTAGGCAGAGTGAAGTCGTGCTGTGAAGTGTGTTCTGCCTTCTCTCTGTCCTTTGAAAAGCATTCTTGGAGAGAGATAATTTCAAGTTCAGCCACCAAAAAACATTGGAATTTGAAGCCCCAAAGCTAGAGCTCTGCAAAAGCATTTGCAACCTGTAAGGATGGCTAACAGAGCTCTTTTAGAGATTGCTGCTTAATAGTTTCATTGTACTGTACAGGTATCCTTAGCTTTGGATCTTTTGCAGAGTTCTTGGTAACTAGCCCAGACTTAGGTGGAATTTAAATACAATGACCTGTATGTATGTGTATGTCGTTTAAAAATAAATGTATAGGTCGGAAAGTCTGCTTTTGCCTGACAGTTCTTTTGATTACCTAGCTACTCACTCTATCACAGAGGCCTGTAAGTGAAGGCTACAGGCAGTGGGCCCTGTACTCATAGTGTTTCTGTAAATCTGTAAACTGGAGTTGACAGACAAATTTGTTGCCGAGCAGATATTTGGTTGGAATGACAGCCCAGAAAACCCTAAGCAGATCTTTTTCCCTCCTATTTTTGAGAGAAAGACAAATGATAAATTAAGCAGGTTTCAGAAACTTTTTAAAAAAGCTTTTATGATTTCTAAGTAAGCATAGACTGATTAGTCAACAAATATTTGATTATCTGCTAGGTGTCACAGCTCTAGTGGTACAGTCATTCCAGCTGTCATGTGTTTCTCTAACTCAAGAGGGAGAGGAAGGCAACAAATAAATACATTAAAAAACTGTGATGTTGCTAAGGAAGAAATACATGGGATACTTGGGATTCAGCTCTCTCTTTTGTTTTATAAACCCTGCATGAAATATAATTGATATGGGTTGTGATAACCAGAAACCAAGTAAGATAGTGATCTGCCTTCTTAATTATTAAAGATTAAGTTATGATCAGTAGAGTTTACGCATTAAATATATATAGACTCTTTGTAGATGCTGTGTTATGTAAGCATTAAAAAGTCTGTAAGGATACACATCAAACTTAACCATGTTTGGAGAATTCTTCAGGAGGGAACTGCAGATAATGGCAGAGAGCTGTTTATTTTTATACTTTTATATTACTTTAATCTATTTCAATGAGCAGGCATTACTTAAATGCAAATTAGAGAAGTCCAAAAATTAAAGCATTTTGGTTACTATGCAAATTAGTGAAATGTACAGTATTTATAAGGCTTTTGTCAATGTTGCCCACTTCCACCTGTATATACTAATGAAGGAAAAATGTACTTAAAATATCCAAAAATTATAGGGGGACAAGGTAGAGTGGATAGCACAGCAAAATAAGAAAAGACATAGGCTTAGGTAAAATGTCAAAACATGTTAAGGTTGTTGGATATTTTATTATGTAAAGATAAATTAATCTTAGGTCTTTCTTTTTTCAAATTTAATTGTTTCTTGAGTTTGAGAAAGGAAGTTTTTAGATTTCCTAAAGAAGAATATGGTGTGCTTTTGTGACGGGGGAGTAGGTATTCCTATTGTGGCACAGACTTCAGGGAGAGATTTCTTTTTGTCAAACATATACACATATAATAGATATGTTTTTCTTGTGAGGCATATGAACCATAAAAATAGTTTTATGGTTTCATAAATACACTGCTGAAAATAACAGTACCAAAGTGTCTTTTCAATTATCATTAGAAATTCTAGAATCATAAATGTGATATACTAAAACAATTTCTAGAAAGGAAATCGTAAGACATGAATTCCAGTCTTCACTGTGTTGCCAATGGTGTGACCTTAGACAATTTCTTCATCTCTCAGGGCCTCAGTTTTCATATACCTCTATTAATATATCTATCTCTTTATGTACATATCAAGAGTAGCCCTGCAAATAATCAATGTAAGCTTCAATTCCAAGGATTATACTGCATTGGTTCTTATGTTGCAGATCTGCAGTATTATATGTACAAAAAGGGAGAGATACCATAAGAGTAGCTAGTTCTCAGGATACAACTAGTTCTGTATAATTTTTATATGTCATATTTAATTTTAGAAGCCTCTTCTTTTTTAAGATATGTGGGAATTATTTAATTCCAGAATATTCACGAAGGTAAATGATTTCCTATGGATAATTTAGCTTTATCTGTTAAAGCATTATTATTTTTATTTCTGATCCCTCCTTTTATGGTAGAATAGTATATGATAATATTATGTCCTTATTTAACTCTGGATGCAGAGAGAGGTCACTAGTGTTTGCCTGCAGATTTGACCCCCTTTAATCCATCCTTACACTACCTCTAAGGTAATTTTTCTATAATGCAAATCTGTTCATTGCTTCTTTCTTAAAACTTATGCTTTATTGGTCCCAACTCTTTATCATTGCAAGGCCTTTCATTATTTGGCTCATGTTCTGCATTTCCTCACCATAAATCTCAAGCTCCAATTGTACTAATGGGAGCAGAGCAGTTCACTGACTGAGCCGTGCTGTTTCCTAACATAGAGCCTTCACGTATGTTCTCTCCATGGATTAGAATACCTTTCCTTCTTTTGTCTGGGTGGCAAAGCCTACTGATTTTTCAAGATAAAACTTAAGCACTTTCTGCTTTTTGAGTGTTCTGTATCTTCTGGTCCTCCCTCTTCCCACCCCACTGGGTTGTTCACTCACTGTATCTTGTCTGTTCTTTCACTTGTATTCATTAGTGTGCTGTAATTATGTCTCTCTCTCTCCCCTCCTGGACTCAAAGGCAGGTTTATATTTGTCCTATTATCTTTTGAATCCCTTTTGCTTGTTTACACATAGTTGGTTCTCATAACATGTTTGAACTCTCAATACCAAGTGTTCATAATGTCTTAAGTGAGTTAAACTCAAATCTCAGTCTTGTCCTATTTTCCTAAATTTTGAGGGTCTCTAAAATATCTTATTCTCTTGCCCCTGTGACACAAACTGATATTAGAACTGTAGTTCTTAGATTCATATTAAGGAAGTGACTCCTAGCACTGTAGGAGATAAAGGTTATTTTGTTAAATTTGCAGAAAAGACTTGGAGAATTTTGAGGCAGCCATTTAATCTCTACCTCTAAAATTGCTAGGAGAAATATTAACTAGTTTGGGTATTTCAAATCTTGGACATAAGCAATTTGGTGAATATTTTACCTTGGCTGCTTTTTACTTAGAAAATGATAGTTGCTGATGTGTGCAGGTTTTTATATTGGCTTAATAATTGCTTTACATACAGTGCCTTTAATTTTCAAAACAAATCCTGAAGACTTATAACTTGCTCAGGGTCATTACCTACTAAGGAGCAGAATATGAGTACATGCAGGTCTGATTGTCTCCAGGTATTGTGCCTTTTCATAATATTACACTGCTTTCTGAATATGACTGCTTATTGTTTAAAATTATTAACAGATACTTTATTCATTTTATAAGTTGAAGAAGTTGGCGGTAAGGTTTATTCATTCAGTTCTTCCAAAAAAGCTAAAGTAGAGAATTTGAAATTGATTGGATTTAGAGCCATTTAATCCAACTCCTTCATTTTAGCATATGAGGAAACACATATTCAAGAGTTAAATGGCTGCTCAAGATCACATAGCTAGTTGGTCTGTAAGATTTTCTTTAAGCTGCTTGTGAACATTGGTGTTGTGAAACCATTATTTGAAAGGACTGCCAGATGCATGATTTTCCGCCCAAGGGGGGAAAAATCCTAGAGAAAAGTAATGTTGAGGATCTAAAAGTCTTAAGGACATGGCTCAGGGAAAATCCTGACTTTGTTTGGATAATGACACGTGGAGACACCTCAGTGCCTTTATTCATGTGATTCCCTAATCTTGGTTTCTTTCCTTCCTCTTTTTTCTTTATAAAAGTCTGTTCACAATTTACTGATTTTATCCCTGCTGAGTTGTTATTAACATTGGCCTCACCAGTAATTGTTTAAGTGACAACCATAGGCCAACTAACAGGAATACAAAAATGGATGAAATCTAGTCACTGCCCTGAAGAGGTTTGGTCTGTTTGTTGGCAGGAGGCAGTATACATTTAATTGCAATGTAGTATGTAAAGATGCCATGAGTAATACAGCTCTAGCAGGTTAGAAGAAGGTAAGTGTAGGCTGGGCTAGTGGTTACCGAAGTTTCTATTTAGAAAAGATTTGATTTAAGTTAAGTCTTTAAATGAAGATTTGGAGTGGTATGAAAGGAGGAAAAGACTTGGGGAAAGAACCTCTAGCTTTTTTTTTTTTTAAATCTCAATTTTAGCTAATCTCACTCTTGCTCTCTTCCCTCCAGCCGCATCTCTCACAGTTTCATAAGGCCTGGAACATGTTCTTTCAAATATCCAATGTTTCCCCTTCCCTTACTTCCTTCAGGTCTTAATCAAAATATCACCCTTTCCATGAGGCCTTTACTGGTAACTTTGTTTAAAAGTACAATATCCCTTCCGCACATACTCTTTGATTCCTCTTGCCTACTTTGTTTCTTTTTTGTTTGTGCTCTTCAACATATTCTATGTTTTTATTGTCTTTCTGCCCCTACTAAAATGTAAGACCCTCAAGGACAGGGATTTTTACTCATTTTAGTACTTTCTACAAAGTAAGTGCTCCAATTTTTGTTGAATAAGTGAATAAGACAAGGGCACTTTAAAGCGGGAACTTAAAGAACGTTTGATCTAACCTTCTTGTTTCTTCTTTTCTTTCTTTCTAGCAAGCATAGAGGAAGAACTTTCCCCTCTGTGTTTCTTTTTCTTTTTAATTTGATAGGACTGTTAAAATATGTAAAAAAACAAACAGTAAAGTACACAAATCGTAAGTGTACAGCTCAATGGATTTTTACATATATAAACATGTAACCACCAACCAGATATAGAACATTTCCAGGACCTTAGATGCCTCCTTCATGTTCTCTCCTAGTCAGCGGCTTACGAAAGGTAACCACTTTTCTGACCACCATCACTATAGATTCGTTGTGCTTTTTCATGAACGTCATGTAAATGAAATCAAATCATTCTTTTATGTCTGATCTCCTCTGTTTAACATTATTATGTCTGTGAGATTCAGCCATGTTTTTTCAGTTAGTAGTAGTTTATTCCTTTTCATTGCTGTGTACTATTTCATTGAATAAGTAAGTATTAATATGCATTTATCTGTTCTGTTGATATTTGGGCTGCTTCCAGTTTTTAGTTCTTGGAAACAAAGCTGCTATGAAAAATTTTGTACATGTGTTTTGGTGGATATAAAAATCCATTTCTTGGCTAAATAATTAAGGGTTAACATCGCTTAAATATATAATAACATATATTTCCATATATATACATATATATACACACATATACCTAATTCTTAATCCCATATCATTCTTAGCACATGCTAGCTGATCATTAAATGATTGAAAATGAATTATTAACTAATCTTTTACTGTGAGATTATCTCAAACTTATTAAAATAGTCAATAACAGGTTTTTTCTCTGCTAATGACATTGATGAAAATCCTTGTGCATAATCTTTCTCCATACTTGATTTTTTTTAGAATAAGAATAAAAATGTTCAGTCAGAAGATAAGACCTTAAAAGAATTAGATATTACTATATTGCTTTTTAGAAAGATGCTAATTTATGTTAATATTTAATATTAGTTTTAAAAACCTTTTCTAATTTGATAAGAAAAAATCTTTATATTCCTTTGATTATAAGTTAATTTGAACATTGTAAATTATTTTAAAGCAATGTGATGTTAAAATATTTATATTTAAAGATTTTTTAAAGACTCCATCAGGTACTACCTCGTAAGGTAAAAGATGGTTTAACTGGAATTAATGTTATATTATTATAGTTTTTCCTTTTAATACATAAATTAAATTTTGAATAGTATTACATACAAAAACATACAAAATTTAAAGGCCCAAACAGTTGCTCTAGAGGCAATCAGTTTCTTTTCTGGTGCATTTTTTCTACCCCACTCTCCCAGCCAAAGATACGGGGTCTCTCTCTATTGCCCAGGCTGCAGTGCAGTGGTACTATCATAGCTCACTGCAGCCTCCAACTCCTGAGCTCAGGCAGTCCTCCTGCTTCAGCCTCCCATGTAGCTGGGGCTACAGGTATGCACCACCATGCTTGGTTATCAGTTTGTTATTTATACTTCTAAAGATATTATAGATCATGTGTATATATAAATGTGTGTGTTTGTACACGTGTATATAAATGTATAATATATGTACGTGTGGTATGCGTGTATATTTGCCAGAATGTTAGATGAATTATGGAGACCGTTCATTAAAATATTGCCTGGCTTAGATGTGGTATTGTGTGCTAAAAATTAGAAAGGGTCTAAAAATGATTAGTATCTGGCTACTGTCCCAGAAGGAAGAAAAACAGGGTCTGGCAGCATTTGGCAGTAATTTTCTATAAGACAAGTGGCCTTAGCTCTTTTTATTGTTTGATTGGTTCTTTGGCAATATAGAACTTCTGTTTATATTATAGTACTGATTCTATAGTACTATTCCAAAATGGAAAGGCAGGCTTTTGAAAATTAGACAGTTGATACCTGAAAGAAACTCTTTAACTATAAAAGCTATTTGGAGGTATTTAGCAAAACATTTAGGGGAAAGATGCTTTATTCTTAGGCATTTTAGGATTTATTTCCTTGACATTACAGTTTTAGCTGAACTTTTATGACTTTGTTACTTAACAGTGAATGTTTGAGCTTGAATAATTGTGAATAAAATTCCTTATTTTCCTAAACTTTTATTTACCTAATTTAAAAACCTATCAACCTTAATATAAACATATTTTTAAAAAGATTTTCATGCTAATAGTACAGTAGTCATTTGTCTCATATCAAAGATCTTTTTGAGTCTATGACCATACCACCCTGAACGCGCCTGATCTTGTCTGATCTCGGAAAGATCTTTTTGAGCTTGATTTGAATGTCACTGATAAATAAGTAATTTGAGCAATAACATTCAGAGGTTTTAATTGGATTCTGCAGAGTTTTAATGGTTTAGGGAAAAACTATTTGCTTTTGGGATAGATTTTTTTTTAAGGCTTTTATTTTCAAAAATAAAATTTTAGGATGATTATTGTTTACTAAATAATTGTGTGACCCAGGAGAAGTAAGAGTTCCTATTTATTGGAATTTGTATATCCTATTAGAGATAAATTATAAGGCTATTGGGGTTGCTGAAAGAATTTGTACCTATTAGTGGTTAGTAATATTTGGTGAATTTTAAGAATTTGTCAGAGATAGGAAGAGATCATCTTGATTTTTTAAAAAATGTTTAATTTTGAAATATATCTTTATAGGAGAATTGCAAAGATAGTACAGAAAGTTTTCATATACTGTCTACCCTTCACTCAGCTTCCTTAAATGTTAACATTTTATATAATCCTGTTACATTTATCAAAACTAAAAAATTCATCTCTTTTCTTTTCTTTTCTTTTCTTTCTTTTTTTTTTTTTTTGAGACAGAATCTCACTCTATTGCCCTGGCTAGAGTTCAGTGGCACAATCTAGCTCACTGCAACCTCCAACTCCTGGGCTCAAGCAATCCTCCTGCCTCAGCCTCTGGAGTAGCTGGTACCACAGGTGTGTGCCACCATGCCCGCCCATCCTGATTTTTAAAAAAGAATTCAGTGAATCTTTTTTTGAATACCAACTATGTGTACAAGAGTATTTTAGCCGCTAAAGTATATACAGTATTGGAAAACAAGTAATGGTTGCAGATAATAATAATAGACTGGTGAACTTGGTATCATTCCTTGAACAAATTCTCAGACAGATTGTTGAACACATGTATTGTTGGTACTTACAAAAGAAGACATTGATCACTGGGAGCCAGCATGGGTTCACAAAGAACAAGTCATGATACATAACCTCACTTCTTATAGGGTAAGTAAACCAGTAGGTACATCAGGAGGTATTCTGGCCATAGTATGTATAGAATTATAGCTGTATTTATAAATGCTTCTACATAGGTTGTCTCATTTAGTTCTTGTTTTGCAGACGAGGAAAGGGACCCTCAAGCTTATACATACAGCATTTGACAGCCTCTTATGATATCTTTGTACAAGATAGAGAAATACGGTCTGAATAATTACATAGGTAGATGAATTTGTAATTGATTAAAAGGCCATATCGAGAGCTTACTGATTATTTGGCTGATGTTAAAATTAAACTGCAGTATGTTCTTAGTGGTATGCCTCAAGATGCTATCTTCCCCCATGTCCTATTTAAGATTTTTATCAATTACTCTCCAAATTCTAAGGGAGTGCTTTTACATGTACAGAATCAGGACCTCTACCCCTTATTGTTAATAATTAGGATGACAGTCTGTATTTAAGAATGACAATCTGTATTATTAAAAGTTTATATTTGATGTGTAGATATTTGATGGGGACAAAGAAAGGAGTATAATGGAATATTTTGTAGAAGTCTGCACAGATACAAGGTGGCAATCTTGGATGCCTAACAGTAGTAGGTGTTTTGTTTGTTTTATGCACAGGTGTGTGCCTGGGTGTGTCTCTTTACTTGTCTGAAGTTGGTGAGTCAGTGGTTTATTATAACTGTCCCAAAAGTTTATACCCACTTAAGCTGTATTATTCTGAAGCAGGTTGTCCAAAACACAGTTGATTATCCTTTTCTACTCTGCATCTTGCTTGGTGTTTTCAGTTCTGTTTGCTACATTTTAAGGAGGATATTGATAAACAATGTATTCAGAGGATAGTAATCAGAATGAAGCAGTGTCTTAAAACAGATACTTGCAAAGTAATTGAAACATTTGAGGTTGTTCACCTTGAAAGAAAGAAGACTTTAGTAGGGTATATGGTAAGGCTTTTCACAATCGGTGATTAGAAATCTTTAATGTACTTCCTGACTCAAATATGTTATTCTGTGAAACACTTGAAGGGATGGCATGTAGAAGAAGGATTAAGCATATCTTTTGCATTCCCAGAGGATGGAACTAAGAACAGTGAATTAGGCAAATATTGGTTCATAATGAAGAAGACCTTTCTAACAACTGAAATAAAAATGGAGTGAACATTGTCTCATTGAGACATTAAAGCATGTGTTGGGTAGAGTTTAATCCAGCTATCCTCTAAGGACTTTTCCAACTCCAACCTTTTTTTTTCTTCTTCTTCTTCATTGGTTATAATTCCAGTTGGCAAAACATTTTCTTGGGCACTTCTCACTTATTCTTAACACCTTATGGCTTCATATAGTATCGTACGTTAGTAAGGAAAACTATACTTTCTTGACTATCAAGCTCTTAAATTAGAATATGAAATAATTTAACTAGATGATTTTTTAAAAGTTTATTTACAGTTCTAAAGGAAATAAGATTTTAGTCTTATTTTAGAAATTTCACAGACTATGTGAAGCTGCTTTTAAATATGGTAGCATTAAGTATCATTAAATTCAAATACTTATGATTTTTCTCTTTTGTATATCAAAAAATAATGTTAGTGCCCAAAACTGAAACCAGAGATTAATAGCTTCTACATAATTTAGTTGTTTAAATTCAAAATGAAACAATAACCTATTTTATTCACTGTCTGTTCCTTGAACAAACCAGGAGCTTGTGTTGGACTTCGTGACCTTTATATTTTTAAATACTAAGAGTACTCCTTTCTTTAAGCCCATCTAAGGCCTAATCTTCAGGACTTTCCCCTAGATACATTATTAAAAGTCACCTTAGGTTCCTCTATCCGACACTGGTACTTTTCTTTCTTTTCTAACACTTTGGTGTTTTATTAGTACTATATCTTATACTGTTGTGAATTGCTTACTAATTGCTTTATAATATGTACTTTTTTTTTTTAAATCAACAAGATTATAAGCCCTCTGAGGATTCCTTCATGGAGCTTGAAAACTATTTAATGAAGTTAAAATTTAGAGACTTAGTGGTTGAATTTCAACTAATATCAAAACACTTAACAGCATAAGAAAAAGCCTGTGCAGAATTTCCATATGTTTAATTTCTACTTTTATCTTCAGTATGATCTTTATTGTTTGTCTTCATCTAATGTATTATAAAGTCTACAGATAATAGTAATGTATCCACTTAAAATTAACAAATGAGAAAAAAATCTTTCCTCATCCTAACATTCATAATACCATCATCTCCCAAATTTTGGAATCTCTTTAGTTGTTTTTCTGAGCACATGCCAATTTCCTTATCATTAACCTTCAAAAGTGGCAGATAATTTTAAAATGCGTATTTCAAAATGAAATTTCTCATACGAAATAAAAATCAGGAGATACATTCCAATAAATGTATTTACTGTACTGGTGGTATACTTTTTACTTTGTCATACTAATATGAACACAAAAAAGTTTTAAAAAATTAAAAATATTTGAGAAATATGTCTGTGACATCTAATTGAGCTTTAGATGAAATTAGTTTATAGTTATCAGCTTCATTTTCTATATTCTCCATTTTCCATGCAAAACCAGTGAGTGTTCCAGACTTAGCATGTTTTAAAATCAAGCCAGCATTGTCATATTTTGTTTGGATTGACTTTCACTCACTGGAAGGATGGGCCCATATCAGAGATCTATTTGCCTTCTTCAGCGAAGCTAATGACATCCTGTTATGATGGGCTTTCACTGCTTCTTCATCTGGGGGCCTCTCTGCAATGTAAATTGCTATTTTCCAGTTATCATGTTACTTAAATTTTAAAAAATGAAATTTCTGAAGACACTAAGGAAATGTGTGAATTTACTGAGTATAACTTTAGAACCCTTGAATAGAAAAACATCAAAAGACAGCTAGGGAGGTGAATATACTGGCTGGGAAAACTTGCCTTGTACTAAGTCATGTAATACTATGCTCACTGGCTTATTTTTGGAAGCTAAATGTCCCTTATATACTAATGCTACTTCTCTCAAATAATTGTACTAATGAAGACTGGATAATTCAAAGACACTTTTTATTTGGCATGGGATGTGATTATATTTGTATTACCACATTAGAACCTAAAAGGAGTTAAATACTTGTGTGGTCTAGTAGTTTTCAATGGAAACTTTTTATTCTTATGTGGCACTGCAACACAGAATAAAAATAAAAAGTAATATTTTTGTGTAACTTTAAGTACACATTTATAACCTTCACTTAGTATAAAGTCAGTCAATTATTGATACATTGAAGGTAGACTCATAAATACTTTTATCTTCACGGGATCCTATTGCTTACTATTTTATTCCCAGCACTTCACAGTGTCTAGTACATAGCAGACTCCAGAGATACCATAGTAGAATAAATGAATGAATGACTGATGCCATTTTGATGTACTCAGGAATTTGAAAATTGAGTAGTGGATGCTCATTGTAGTCTCTCAGTGTCTGCATTAAATTTATTTCTCTATTTTGTTTTGTGTTTACGGTGTCTGCCGCAACTGGAAGGATGTTTTGGTTGGTTCTAGAGGCTCAGCTTAGAATCAGGATATACTCGGCCAAATTGAACTATAACTTTGAAAAAGGAGAAGTGGAAATGTTTGTTTCAAAGCTGAATTAGTAACAGTCTTCACATTTGCTTGTGTTCTTTATGATAAATATGAGATAAAACAGGAGGTACCACAATTTATTGATAATTTCTAAAACAGTACACTACGAGTCCACCTTTCTAACAGTTTCACTGAGTATCATTGGCGTATAGTAAACTGTGGATATTTAAAGTATGCCATTTAATAAGTTTTGGTATAGGTATATACCTGTGAAACCATTACCACATTCAAGATAGTGAACATACACATCTCCAGAAGTTTCTTCATGCCCCTTTGTAATCTTTCCTTCATGCTCCTCTACACACCCACACACCATTATCTCAAAGTAATCATTGATCTACTTTCTGTAACTGTGGATTGTTTTGCATTTTCTAGAGTTTTCTATAAAAAGAATTACACAAGACTGGGTATGGTGGCTCACACCTGTAATCCTAGCACTTTGGGAGGCCAACATGGGAGGATCGCTTGAGGCGAGGAGTTCAAGACCAGACTGGGCGATAGTGAGACCCCATCTCTGCAAAAAAAATTAAAAAGTTAGCCTGGTGTGGTGGCGTGCACCTGTAGTCCCAACTACTGTAGTCCCTGTTCAGGAGGCTGAGGCAGGAGGATTGCCCGAGCCCAGGAATTTGAGGTTGTGGTGAACTATGATGATGCCACTGCACTCTAGCCCAGGCAACAGAGCAAGACCCTATTTCAAAAATATTATACAGTATGTGCTGTTTTCTTTTCTTTTTTGAGTTTCTCCTTTGTTGCATGTATCAATAATTCATTCCTTTAGGTAGTAATATTCCATTATATGGATGTACTAAAATTTGTGTGTCTTTCATTTGCTGTTGAACACTGGGTTATTTACAGTTTTATTTACAAATAAAGCTGCTATGAACATTAGTGTATAAGTCTTTGTATGGACATATGTTTTCATTTCTCTGGAGTGGAATAGCTGGATCACATGATAGGTATATGTTTTAACTTTTTTGGGTGTAACATATTTATTATGAAGGGATAATTTTCTTAATAAACAAAGAGATCTTGTAAATCAATAGGAATAAGGCCAAAACCCCAACAGAAATGGGGAGAGGACAAAAACAGGCAGCTCATACCAAAAGAAATACAAATGGCTTTAAGCATAAGAAAAGATTTCTGGAAAACTGACAAAAAACTTCATATATTTTGTAAAATTTAGACTTCTAGAGCCAAACTGCTTGGCTTTGCATGTTCTCTCACTTACAATGTGGTTAAGTTACTTAACCTTTGTCAGTAAAATGGGGATAAAATAGCAATAATGCCTACCTCAAGGGATTGTTATGAGAATTAGACGAGTTAATGTATGTGTAGTTCTCAGAACAATACCTGGCACACAGTAAGTGCTCTATGAAAGTTAATTTTGATTGTTATAAAAATGCAAATTAAACAATAAGAGAGCATTTTTCACTTGCCAGATTGATAGGGATTAAAAAGTTCAATAATATACAATAATGGCAAGGATGTATAGAATCACTAGGTCACTCTTATGTAGTGAGGTAGGATTGTAAATTTATGCAGTTTCTTTGGAGGATAAGTTGACTACTTATTAAAATGATAAATGTTCAAACTTTTTGATTCAATTTTAAAGAATTTATCTTTGCTCACTATGGTATTAATTATATTGCCAAAAGGCCTAAATGACTCTTAATAGGGGTCTGGTTAAATAAATGATGATACAGCCACACAATGAGATGTCACATAGCCATAAAAAGAAATAAAAAAAGGAGCACTTATGCATGAGCTCATCTCTAAGACGTTATTGGGTACAAAAAAAATTTGCAGAACAGTATTTATGGTATGCTGACATTACCATAAAAAAGTAAGTTGTGTATGCGTGGGGGTAAATACACACATATATATGCACACATTAATAAACACATTTTGCTTCAATATGCATGGACTTTTCTGGAAGGCTACATAAGAATGGGAATAGTAGTTGCTTCTGAAGAGGTACTGAAAATAGGGCTAGGAGATTGGAAACCTGCGATCTCAGTAAGACTTTGGTTGAGTTTGGTTGTGTACGTTTTTATCGTTTTTATAGTGCTTGTTTTTTTGTTTTTGGTCAAGAGTGTATTACTTAAAAATTTCTTTTAATTTTGTAGTATGTAATTATAGATTAACAGGAGTTGGAAAATTAGTATAGAGAGGTCTCATCTACCCTTCATTCAGTTCCCCCTAGCAGTGACATATTCTATAACCCTAGCACAATATCTGTTTCAGCTTTCTGTTGGTCTTGGAAAGCCCACTTGAAACAGCTTTACATAATAAGAAATTTAGTTAACGTAACTGCAAGTTCAGAGGAAGGGTAGGCTTCAGGATTAGTTAATACCTTAAGGAAGACACCAAGGATTCAGATTCTTTCCATTGTTCCATGCTGCTATCCATAGTGCTATCTTTATATCAAGGCAGGATTCTCTTTGTAGTTGTACAGTGTTTACTAGGAGGGAACCATATGTTTTATAAGTAAGAAAAAGTCTGGCTTCCTCCTAACAGAAAGAACAAACTTAACCAGAGGCCATCAGCAAACCTCTTCTCATATCGCATTAGCACGATTCCTCCTCATTTCTGAATCTATTTCTGGCCGTGAGGATAGACCCACCCTTGAGCTAAAGTTAGTTCTCCAATTTGCTGCCAGTCAGAGTATGGATATTGGAAAAGACAGTCATAATGTCTACTACAGTATCTGTCTTGGTTGATTCTAGTACTCTGAGGTTTTTTATTCATTCTTATTGGATACATTTTTATAATGACTTAAAATATGCTTAGTCATATTTTATTGGTTCCGTTGCCATGTTTAGAGCTTTCTGTCTTATAGGGTAATATAACAATTATTAAGCATTCCTTTCTCAAAAAAGAGAAAAAATGTTGGAGTAGTGATTGGAGATAGTTGGCAAATTTGAATCTACTTCCTTATAACCGATAATTTTTAACCTCTTTCACCTCCAGATAATTGACTTAGCTACCATTTACGTAGAGACTTCAGTGATTTGATTTGTATCTCCTTTCTTATAGTCAAAAATTGCCTGAAGCATTGTGATAAAGTAGAAAGTGGGCTGGGTTATGATTAAGGTTCTCATTAATTCTGGTTCCACTGCTTTCCAGTTATGTGTGATCATGAGCAAATTGCTTTGTCTCTCCGACCGTCCACTTTCCTTTTCTGTAAGCTGGAAAGAACTATCTACCTTCTCACCAAGTTGTTTTTATTGGTGTTAAATAAGCTAATATGAAAGAAATTTGAAAAATATAGAGTAGCACACAATTTTAAATTGCTTTCATTATTATATTAATTAAAGGCTAGACAGTTAAAAGGAGGAAACTTACATAACCCAGGATATTCTGTTTAAAAAAAGTTAACTTAGATTCTGAGTATCTAAGTTATATCAGAAGATAAGGATGTGTGCAGCGTTTTTGAAATTAGATGCTTAATGAATAAAAGAAAGAAGGCTTGTGATTGAACAGGTATTTGAATGCTTGATGCTAGTTAGTGTATCCTAGTAGCTAGTTTTCAAATATTGTCCAGAATTTTTTAATTTCATATTAAAATTTACATTATAAAAATGTATCCAATAAGAACGAATGTGTCATTCGTAAAATGTATGAATAAAACGAATAAAGAACCTCAGAGTACTAGAATCACCAAGACAGATACTGTAGTAGACATTATGACTGTCTTTTCCAATATCCATACTCTGACTGTTTGCCCTGTTTTTTTTTTTTTTTATTGTTGTTGTTAAACCTGTTTTTAAAGATATCAACTGCAGAGTAGGTTGTCAACTATAGGGCTTTATGTAGCTTACAGGATGTGATAGATACATTTATTTATTTACGCCAGTTATTGACTGTTTTCTCATATGCACTCTGTTCTTTTCCTTTCTTGGAATATTATTCTTTTGAAGAACTCTGAGGTTTCACACTGAAATGTGGGTGGAGTTTGGTTGTTGTTACCAATGGAGATGTCACATTTCATTGCTGAGAACTCTGAAGAGCAAAACTTCATATTTGGAGTTGAATGAAATTAAGAAGACAGTAAGGAATTTGACTTCTTAAAAACTACTTAATATTATTAATATATATTCATTCATGTCTTAGGTTAGTGTTCATGTTGAATCTGAATGTGTTAAATTGTAGAGTATTAACTGTAGTTTCTGTATCTTACTACTATTGGTGAAACAAGGTATATATGCTTCTTAAATTGATGTCATTCACCTTTTTGTTTTGGGCTAGTCACTGTTATCTGTGTTGGATATGGGGCAATATCCATATCCAAATGTTGGATTTGGGGCAATACTCTTTTCTAAATGAAAAGACCAGTCTTACCATATCTTTTTCTTTTATTAACATATAGGAGATACTATATATACACATTGAAGGGAAAAGGGAACTAACATGTTGACTTTGTTTCTATGCACAAGCATACCAAATATTAGCATTTATATCACTTAATTCTCCCTTCAACCTGATGAGAGTTATTGTCCCCATTGTACAAAAGGAAGCATTGAAATATAGAGATTAAGTTAATCTAAAATTATTATAGTGGTGTAATCCCACTCCCTTGCTCCTTGTCACCCTCATTGGGCATTTTTCCTACCTGCTTTCATTTAATTAATAAAATTTCTCTTTGAGGAAGCTGTTATTCTCATTTTGCAAATGAAGAAAAGAGTTAACATGAAAGTACAGTTTAAAAACTAAGAAAACAAAAACGTGTGTACTACATTAAGGAATAGAACCTTACATAAAAGTTTTTTTTTTTTAACATTGATTCTCAAATTTTAAACCAACCTAGTTTTTATCATATAAACACCACTTGGTCATGATATGTTGTGCTTTTTACACACTACATATTGTTGGATTTGATTTATAGACATGTTAAGAATTTTTGCATCTACATTCATGGGTGATTTGGTCTGTAGTTTTCTCATAATATGTTAGTCTGGTTTTGATACAGGATAGTCTTATAGAATGACTTGAGAAATGGTCCCTTCTCTTCAATTTTCTGCATGAGTTTTTTAGAATTAGTATTATGTCTTCCTTGAATGTTTGGTAGAATGTACCAGGGAAGTCAGTTGGGCCTGGAGTTTTCTTTGTGGAAAGATTTTTAACTATGGTTTTCACTGCTTTAATAATATACATACATAATGAGTGTGATGCACAGCATCTGGGGGATGGTCATGCTTGAAGCTCTGACTCGAAGGGGGAGGGGGCCCAAGGGCAGTATACATAACCTTAACATTTGTACCCCCATAATATGCTGAAATAAAAAAAAAAGATACAGGGAAATAGATACTCTGTTTCTTCTTGAGTGAGTGTTAGTAGTTTGTCTTTCAAAGAATTTGTGTATTTCATCTAAGTTGTTGAATTTATTGACATAACATTTTTCATGACATTCCCTAATTATCCTTTTAATGTCTTATCTCTATTTAATTATCACTTATGATACTGGTAACTTGCATCTTTTTTTTTCTTGATTAGTCTGGCTGGTAATTTATTAGTTTTAATGATCTCAAAGAACCAGCTTTTGCTTTCATTGACTGTTAAAAAATTGTATTAGGTCACAGCAAAATTGAGTAGAAAATAGAGTTCCCCACCACCACCACCACTACTACCACAATTTTCCCCACTATCAACATTCCACACCAGAGTGGTATGTTTGTTGCGATCAGTGAACCTACACTGATATATCGTTATCACTCAAAGTCTGTAGTTTACATTAGAGTTCACTCTTGATGTAGTGCATTATGTGGGTTTTGACAAATGTATAAGGACATGTATCTACCATTATAGTGTATTAATACAAAATAATTTCACTGCCCTAAAAATCTTCTGTGCTTTACCTGTTTATCCCTCCCTTCCCTCTAACCCTTGGCAACCACTGATCTTTTCACTGTCTCCATAGTTTTACCTTTTCCAAAATGTCATATAGTTGAAATCATACAGTATGAAGCCTTTTCAGATTGGCTTCTTTCACTTAGTAACATACATTTAAGCTTCTTCTGTGTCTTTTCATGGCTTGATTGCTCATTTCTCTTTAGCGCTGAATCATATTCCATTGTCTGGAGGTACCACAGTTTATTTATTCACCTACTGAAGGACATGTTGGTTGCTTCCAAGTTTTGGCAATTATGAATAAAGCTGCTATAAACATAAAGATGTAAGCCCAAATTCTATTTGGGCCACTACCAAGGAGCATGATTGCTGGATCATATGGTATGAGTATATTTAGTTTTGTAAGAAACTGCCAAACTCTCTTCCAAAGTGACTTTACCATTTTGCATTTACTGATCTCAGAGAACCAGCTTTTGGTTTCATTGACTGTTTTTCCATTTTTGTTTCTGTGTTTGTGTGTGTTTTTAATTCCTGCTCTTGTCTTCTACGTGTTTTTCCTTCTCCTTTCTTTTGCTTAATTCCTTCATGGAAGAGGAGGGAATGTTTTATTTATTGTAGTAAGTTTAACTTGCTCTTCTCTAATTTCTTAAGGTGAAAGCTTAGGTCATTAACTTGAGACTTTTTTTCTTTTCTAAAATTTAGTAGTATGTCATTTAGTTGTTTAGTTTCCAGATGTTTGGGGAATTTTTAGATTTCTTTCTGATAATAATTTCTAATATAATTCCATTGTGATCAGAGAATATACTTTGCATGACTTGAAATCCTTTAAACTTACTGAGAATGGTTTTATGACTCAGCATGTATTAATAGTCTGTGTTGGTTAATAGTTCCATGTGTGCTTGAAAAGATATATATTCTGCTGTTGTTGAGTATCCTGTTCTATAAATGTTAATTAGATCAAGTTAGTTGCCAGTATTGTTCAAGTCTGCTATATCTTTACTAATTTTTTGTGTACTTGTTCTATCAATTATTGAGAGAGCATTGTTTAAATCTCTGACAATAATTGTGGACTTGTCTATTTCTTCTTCATATCAGTTTTTGCTTTATGTATTTTGAAACTCTGTTACTAGTTTAGAGTATGTCTTTTTGATGAATTTATCCCTTTATCATTGTTTGGAAAAAACTCAAACTGTGTTTTTCCTCTGCTCTCACGCCACAACAGTCATTAGCATAGAAGACTTCCATGACCAACTGTGTGTGTGTGGGGTGTTTCTCCCCACCATCAAGAGAACAATAAATCCTCCAGTGGACACCAACTGGATGTCCTCCAATTTGATCCTGACACTATCTCCAAGTAGATAGTGTCTACTTGGAGACAGTGTCAGATGCCACAGGGTAAGGGCTCAGTCCCCAAAACTGCCCCCTGTCCCCTTTTCAGACACCAGTTGCAAGTCTGGGCCTCTGAAACTTCTAACCAACCAGCTTTAAGTTGGGGGTTCCCACGACTCTCTCTTTGGGTTCAATTATTAATGATTTGCTAGAGTGATTCACAGAACTCAGGGAAATACTTACATTTACTAGTTTATTATAAAGGATATTGCAAAGGATACTGATAAAGAGATGCCTGTGTCAAGGTATGGGAGAAAGAGGTGCAGAGCTTCCGTGCCCTTCCTGGGCATGCCACCCTCCAGAAACCTCCACGGGTGCAGCTTTCCAGAAGCTCTCTGAACCCTGTCCTTTTGAGTTATTATGGAGGCTTTATTATAGAGGCATGATTGACAACTGTGTAGAAGTGTGATTGAATAAAAAGGTATGATCTCATACTAATAGACAGAGTGGGGTAACCCCACAAGGCCTGTCTGTTTGGAAAACTGTAATAAGGGCTGTGCTGGTTATGAGCCAGGAACCTATGGACAAAAACCTGTATATCTCTATCTATCTATCTATCAAAAAACACCACAATCATTATGAAATGATTCTTTTTATCCTTGGTAGTATTCTTTACTTTAAAATATACTTTATCAGATATTAATATAGCTACTCTAGCTCTCTTTTGATTATTGTTAGCCCATTAGATCTTTATAATTCTTCAACCTTTTTGTGTTTTTATATTTAAAGCAGGTTTCTTGTAGATAGCATACAGTTGGGTCTTCCTTTTTTTCTTTTTTAATACAGTCTGACAATCTTTCCCTTCTAAATCAGAAGTTCAGACCTTTTACATTTAATGTGATGACTGATGTGATTGGACTTATGTCTGCTGTCTTGCTGCTTGTTTTCTGTTTGTCCCATCTGTCTTTGCTTTTTTCCTCTTTTCCTGAATTCTTTTGGATTGAGTACTTTTTATTCCATTTTATCTCTATTATCTTATGAACTGTACCTCTTTTCTTTCTTTTTTAGTGGTTGCTCTAGGTTGCATTCTGCATCTTTAACTTATCACAGTGTTCCTACAAATAATATTATACCACTTCACATACAGTTATGAATTTGACCACATCCTACTTTTCATTTCCCTTATCCATTCTTTGTCCAACTTAGGTCATACATTTTGCTTCTATATTTGTTACAAACCCTGCAATAGGTTGTTGTTATGTTTACTTAAAATAGTCAGTTTTCTTTTAATGGCTTTTAAAAATAAGAAAGAAAATGTCTTCTATATTTATTCACATACTTACTTATTTCAGTGCTATGCTTTGTATAGACCCATGTTTTCGTGTAGTAGTATTTTTCTTCTGCAAAAAAACTTCCTCAACATTTTTTATCGTACAAGTCTACTGGAGACATATTTCTCAGCTTTTGTCTGAAAAAGTATTTCATCCACATTTTGGGAAGATATTTTTGCTGAGTAGTGAGTTTTAGTAGTGAGTTTTAGTTTTAATAGTGAGTTTTAGTGAGTTTTTAATAGTGAGTGTCAGAGATCTCCAGTATCACTTCCAGGTTTGGTAGTTGGCTGGAAAGACTCACAGGACTCAGCATATAGTCAAACTCATGATTCTGATTTACTACAACAAAAGGATGCAAAGCCAAATTAGCAAACGGGAAAGGTTCACGGGCAGAGTCTGGAGGAAACAAAGGACAAACTTCCAAGAGTCTTCTCAGTCTTCTTGGTGGAGTCACACGGGCCACATTTAATTTCTCCGGACAAGAATTATGACAACACATGTGAAATATAATCTAACAGGAAGCTTGTTAGAAACTTAATGCTCAAGGGTTTTATTGGGAGCTGGTCAGGTAAGCATCCTCTGCCTAGCATGTATCAAAATTTTAGTTACCTATAAGGAAAGCAGATGTTCAGAATAAACCATATTGTTTGCACAAACACTTTGGGCACAGTAAACCACCCTTTATTAATTAGGGAATGTTAGGAATCTTTCTGAAACACCAGTTCCCAGACACCAGCCAAGTACTAACCTTGCAAGCAGGCCTTTCTAAGGTTAGTAGTCTTGAGCCTGCTATGCCCACTTTTTTTTCTGCATACTAGGTTGTCTGTTTTTTCCTTTCTGTACTTTTAGGGTTTATTTTGTTGTCTTCTGACTTGCATAGCTTCAAAGAGAAATCTATGATGATTTTATCTTTGTTCCATTATACTTTTGGATGTACTTTTTTACTTTTTTACTTCTGGCAGCTTTAAAGATTTTTCTTTATCACTGATTTCAACAACTTGATTATGATGTACCTTATGTGCATGTGTGAATGTGTTTTTTTGTTTATTCTGCTTGGTAGTCCTTGAACTTCTTAGAAATGTGGGCTTATAGTTTTCAACAAGGTGGAAGTTTCTTGAGCCATAATTTTTTCCCAATATTGCCCCACCCCTTTTGTTTTCATGCTTCCATTACACTTATGTTAGACTGCTGATATTGTCCTACAGGTCACTGAGACTGTTCATTTTGGGGGGGGGGTGTCTTCTCTCTCTCTCTCTCTCTATTTTTATATAGTCTTGTTCCTATGTCTTCAGTTCATTAATACTTTCTTATATAGTAGATAATCTGGTATAAATCCCATGCAATATTTTTATTTTAGATATTGTATTTTTCTTCTGTAGACATTCCTTTTGATTCTTGTTAATGTTTCCTTGTCTCTTCATTATGTTTGGGTTTTCTGTTATGTTGTTGAGGAAATATTTATTATAGCTGTCTTAACATTCTCATCTCCTAATTCGTTCATCTCTTTCATTTCTGGTTCTGGTAATACTGACTTTTTCTAGTTCATGAGTCACATTTTATTGCTTCTTCGTAGGTCTAATCGTTTTTTATTGGCTGATCATCATTGTGAATTTTATGTTGTTTGCTGGATTTTGTTGTATTACTTTAAAGAAGGTTGGAATTTTTCTGCTAAGCGACTAAGTTACTTGCACAGAAGTTTGGTCTTTTCAAGGCTTATTTTTATGCAGCTTCAGGGACAATCTAGAGTAGTCTTTGGGACTAATTTAAGTTCACTTCTAAGGCATGGTCCTTTAGAAGTCACTGATGGCTACCATGCAATTCAGCAAGATTTCTCCACTTTGAATAGTAGGAATTTTAAGAATTCCTGGCCCTTTATGAGTTCTATTAATTGTTTATCTTACAACTTCTTGGTAAGTTTTTCTCCTAAAGATTGATCTTTATTTTGCTCAGCCTCTTTGGGTTTCATTCTTCGTGTGAATGAATAGTATTCAGCCAAAGAGCTAATAGGACCCCTATGCATATTTTAGGATCTCTTTCTTTTCTTTATGTATCTCCCCACTCAGATATTTTGCCCCTTCTTCCCCTACATTCTGACCATCTTGGCCTCCTTAAACTCTGATAATGTGTCTTTTAAATTCAGCAATATTGCGAGGTTCTTACGAGGTTATCTCTCTCTGTGCCATTGTTTGGGAATTACCTCCAGGCAGAAAGCTGGAGGGCTCTCTCATTTATTGCCCTCTTAGGGCAATAGTCTGGGATCATAGACTTGTGCTGCCTTTGTTCAGTGTCAGAAAATAGTTGTTTCCTGTATTTTGTCTAATTTAGAGTTCTTTAGGCAGAAAGGTATTTCCATATCATCTTTGTCCTTCGTATTCAGAAATAGAAATCTCCCTGTAAACACTTACAGCATTTCCATTTACACCATGAACTTTTCTCTTTTCCAAAGCAAATTCATCTCATAATATGTGTGGAAATGCCAAGCCTCTTGCTTTTTCTTACTATGTTCAGAAGATAGCCATGGTGAATGTGATCAGGATCTCAAACTTCAGATTCTGTTGAGGTACTTTTGGTAGCCACAGAAATCTCCAACTATGCCTATGATGAATATCTATATGTATGACTGGATCAGGGCTCCAACTATGGTAAGGAAAGTGGGGCACTTAAGGTACAAAATTTAAAGAGACACTCTTAGATGCCAATCCTGTACTTGCACTACCTGGGGAGTCAGTGCCTCCTTAAATTTTGTGCCCTAGGTGCCTTGTTTGCCTCACTCTAGTCCAGGCTTTCCAGACAAAGATCACTTTCATTACTTAGGGCATTAGTCCCAAACCATTATTAACCAGATCACTTTTTTTTTTAGAGTAGGTATAAGTCCTTTTTAACTTCATAGTTAAATTATTTTAACTTCTCTCCAACAATCTATTTTCTTAGCTGTGATAAAGTCTGATGTGAAATGTCAGTCCCTTAGTATTGGCTGAGAATTGAAAAGAAAGAATATCCAAGGTAGCAAATACTGTTCCACAAAGCCAAAACCATGTGTACTGAAGCCTTACCTATTTTTAGCTTAGTCTGTCTTGGCCCTAGAAACCAGTGGCTCTCCTCACCTAGCTCAGATTCTATTAATTCCATGTGGGCTATCGCCCACTAGGCGTGCAGCCATATTTGCAGTTTGAGAGTCCCAAGTAAGCCTGCCTGGGCATCAGAAATGAATCTAGATTTCTAAGAGGAATTTTAATATGGATGGGGACATGCACTTGGGCTCTGATGTTGGGGAAGAACAAAGCTTTTAATCTCACATAAAATGTACCCTTTTTGAGTTCTTTTGGCTCTTGACCCACTTTTGGATTGCTTTAGGGTGTTCATGCATTTGGAATGATAAAGGAATCTCTCTTTTCTTAGAATATTAAAGGAGACAGGAAGAAGTCCAGATGAAGTGAGTCATGGAGCCATTTGTTTATCTGAACCTGAGCTAAATCTTAGGGGAAAAGGGTAAAAAGAATTCATTCATATTCTTTTTAGTCCAGATTACCAGGATGTCTCAGATAGGGATCTAGTATGTGTTCTAGGAGTAATAAAAAGTGATTTTACCCAGAATGGTCTCTGTTAAATATCTTCTTCTGGCACTTCAGGTAGTATTTGTGTCTGTTTGATAGTTCAAAGGTTCTAAAACATTGATCCTGTGTGCAGAAAGTTAACATTAATCTCATGTTACTACATGTATACTTTGGATACTCAGATTTCTTTATTTTTATTGACTTCTTGGCCTTTTTTTCCCTTAAAAGAATAAAAATATTACTATATTTGTACTATCTGCAAAGCACTTTTATTATGGATTACAATATGAAAATCCCCAATCCTGAAGGAAGACACTTATATAGTCAAGTCTTTGTAGACATATACGATGTACCTTTCTTTAATTACTGTGTGAAGTAATATGTTTTGATAGAAAACAGTGAATTTGGATTCAGAAAAACCTAATTATAGTCTAGGTTGAACTGCTTATAGCTCTGTGGCCTTGAACAAGCTAGTTAATCTCTTTGAGACTCAGTTTTTTCCATCTGTAAAGTCTATGTATGTATGTGGGAGGTAAGGGAGGATGTGATAATATCTGCCTGCCTATTATACAAGTCAGTGTGAAGATCATAATAAAGATGTGAAAGTACTTTGAAAAATGTATACAAGTACTGTACAAATACAAATGTAAAAATTATGTCTATAAAATTATTTTATCTTAGCTCAATTAAGTCTTGTTTTTATTTTGGGGAAACTGTAAATATAGTTTCTCATCTAAATATTTTTATCACTGATAGCTTAAAAGAAGGGAAATGAAACATATGTATATCGGAAAATGGATGGAAACACATATTATCTTAGGCAAAGTTTTAAAATTACCTATGAGTTTATAAAATCTCCTTAGATTTTTTTTTGTTTGTATTAATAAAATTTGAAATTTTTACCTATCCTCTCTTCTACTCCTGGACTTTGAAAATCCTTAACAGTTAGATTCTGTGACATGTTGCACGTAGATTTTCTAATTTGGATTATCCATGGAAAATTATTTTTTTAAAAATCAATTTGTTACTCCTTATCTAATTAAGTTCTGTACTATTCTTCCTCTCCTGATTAGGATGTTTTCAGGGGAGTGCAAACTAATATAACCCTAGTATGAGTATAATTAGGGTATTATATCTGTCAGAACATAAATCATAATGATTGCTACCAATATGGCTAAGATCATACTATGTGCCATACTCTAGGCCTGTTTGAATCCTGTGCTACCTGTAAAAGCTTGCACACTTTTGAAGTTGAAAGATGAATAGTCATCTTCTCCCTCTGTGCTTCAACCCTATTGGATTACCTAGTTTTCCAAACTGTTATATTTTCTACTTTGATGCTTGTGACTCACATTCCTCCCTTTTAAAGAGCTTCATTGTCTGTGCCCTTTCATAAACATATCCTTTCTTATGTCCCCAACATAACCCTCACATGTATACCGCCTCTATCAAAGCACCTAAAATACTTTATTATTATACATTTATTTACATGTCCCACTCATTACTATATTTTTGATACCTTGATCTGTCTTATTACTCAACTCTTGGTTCCCAGTGTTTTTATTCGTTGCTACATGCCTGCATTAGTTATCTATTGCTGTATAACAAATTACCCCACAGCGTAGCAACTCAAAACACACATTTATTATCTCACAGTGAGTGGGTCAGGAATCCAGGAACAGCTTAGGTGGTAGGGCTCTTGCAGGGTTACAGTCAATGTATTGACAGAGCCTATAATCTCATCAGAAAGTTTGCTGTGGAAGGATTCACTTCCTAGCTCACTCACTTGGTCATTGGCAGAATTTATGTCCTCTCAGGCTGTTGGCCAGAGGCCTTCCTTAGTTCCTTGCCTCATGGACCTGTAGAACATCTCACAACACAGCAGCTGGCTTCATCGGAGCAGGCAACAAGAGGGTAAGAAAGAGTGCCAGCGAAAAAGGTGCTAGCAAAAAGGACATGAGTTTTTGGTTTTTTTTTTTGAGATGGGGTCTCACTCTGTCATCTAGGCTGAAGTGCAGTGGTGCAATCATAGCTCACTGTAACCTTGAACTCCTGGGCTCAAGTATCCTCCCACCTCAGCCTCCTGAGTAGCTAGGACTATTGGCACACACCACCATACCCAGCTAATTTTTTTTTACACTTTGTAGAGAGAGAGTCTTGCTGTATCACTCAGGCTGGTCTCTCAACTCCTGGTCTCAAGCGATCTTCCTGCCTTGGCTTCCCAAAGTACTGGGGTTATAGGTGTGAGCCACTGCACCCAACCAGTTTTTTATAACCTAATGACAGAAGTGACATACCATCATTTTTGGCATTTTTTCCTCTTTTTATAAATATTAAAAAAAATATTTTGTAGAATTACGGTCTCACTATATCGCCTAGGCTGGTCTCAGACTCCCAGCCTCATATGATCCTCATGTGATTCAAAGTGCTACAATTACAGGTGTGAGCCACCACTCCCAGCCCATATTTTCTTCTTTATAAGCAAGTTACTAGGTCCAGCCCACACTCAAAGGAAGAAGAGTTACACAACTGTGTGATGACAGGAGGCAGGGATCACTGGGGGACATTTTAGAAGTTTGCCACCCAGTTCCCAAACCCTGGAACTATAAAATGCTTAACATGTTGAATGAAATAAACTTTTTCCAAGTACCTTCATAATTGGTAGTGTACATTTGTGAGAGGGCTGATTGAAGATCAGAATTCAGTTTGAGACTGTCAACAGAATAATTTGTTATTCAGGGATTCTTTCAGCCTGTGTTTCTGGTTTCCTTAATGATTTGCTTTTATGAAATAAAGTAATATTAATGAGAAGTTAAAATCATTTTATATGTTTAGGTGCTAAACAAAACCAGGAATGCTATTCAAGAAAATCAGAATACATGCGGTATATTTTAATAGGAATTCAAGAAATAAGCTGATAGCAAGCTATATTTTGAGATAATTCAAGCTTCTAATCATTCCCAACATATATGTCATTTTATGACTTGGATAAAAATGACATTTTATGACAGACTGGGTTGCTTAATAACATATTTCTTTGTATGTCCTTAGACACAAGGACATATAAAAATCTGTAATTGAAGTATAGCTAAATTTGATCCCTACTATAAAATAATCTTACCTTATAAAAAATACATCCTTAACAGGCAGGAATAAGCATCAGATCATCGATTTCATTTTTTTTTTTTTTGGCATAGTTTAAATGTTGAGACAAGTTAATCTTTAGAAGAGATCTAAGGAATCTCATCCTAGACTCATAACGTGTTAGATATTAGAAATAACTTGTCCAACCCTATCTTTTTACATATGAGGGAATGGCTACCTAGTGGTGTACCCTGGCTTGCTGGTGGCACAGCCAGTGCCATACCCCAGGCCAACTGATTCCATCCAGCGCACTGAACCGTGCCACACTGCTAGTAAGAAACCATACTGGAACCACTTGGGGAGTTTTAAAAATACTTATACCTATCTCATCCCCAGACATTCTGATTTAATTGGTATGGGGTAGAACTTGGGCGTTGGATTTTTAAATACTCCCAAAGTGATTCCAATGTGCAGCACAGTCTGGGAACCTCTACTCCACAGAGAATCAGTGTGCTTAAGGAATTGGAACCAGAGTGAAATCAATAGTACAGACTTCCATCCATGATTCCTTAATCATGTATTTGGCTAGATTTCATCAGGGCAGTAAGAAAAATTTTGACATTGAGAAATAATCAAGATTTTTGCTGAACAAAGACTTTCTTAATAAAGCTATCTTTTTACTAGTTTGTATTTTGTAAGTGAGATAGCCTGTGAGAAAATTCTTCCTAATCATGAAATAGAACAGTTTTTTGACGCTGATCAGGCAAGGAAAAAGTCTTCTGCCATCTGTGTTGTGGCATGCTCTGCTGTTGTTTTAACTAGATAAAATTCTAATTACTGTTAAGCAGATTGTTTATGAGGTTGTTTTTAATATTTTAGAGCAAGTGTATAAAGAGGCAAAGAAATGGTTCCAGATTTAAAAACAAACGGCTTTTCCTTTGAAAGTAAGTTCATCAGAATTTGACATATTGGGTTGCTTAATAACACATTTCTTTGTATGTCTTTGATACTGCATGTTGCAGAGAATATGAAATTTGCAGTTTGGTTATAACCTTCTGTTATGTTGTCATGTATTCTTTGGCATAAAGCTGACCAAACGTTGTAACTAGAAAATACTAATTCATGATTGGTAAATATTGGTGCTTTTTTCAAGATATCGGTGCTTTTAAACAAGCTATTTCCTACATAATGACAGATGTGGGGAGTGTGAAATAGAAGAGTTAAGAATAGATTATGATCAGATTGAAGTATTTCAGAATATTAGATCTTTATTGAAGTAGTGTCAGAATGATGACCAAAAAAGCTATATATTCAGGCTGCTAGAGTAAAGGTGATGGGGTGTATTAGTTTTCTGTTGCCACCGTCACAAATCACTATAAATTTGTGGCTTAAACAACAGAAGATTTTTTAGTCTTACAGTTCTGTAGGTCAGTAAGCCAATATGGGTCTCACTGGGCTAAAATAAAAATTTCAGCAGGACTGTGTTCCGTTTCCATAGGCTATAGGGTAGGAGCAGTTTGTTTGCTCCTTTTGGGTTTTGGTAGAAGTCAGTTGTCTTGCTGGCTGTTAGCTGAGGGCCCTTTCTAACGCCTACATTTCACCAGCATTCCTTGGCATGTGGCCCTCCTTTGTCTTCAAAGCCAGCAGTAACACATCAAGTCCCTCTTAAGCTTCCAATACCACTTCTTTCATATCTTCTCTCTGATCCTCTTTTGCTCTTCCACTTTAAGAACTCCTGTGATGAGATTGGGCCTACTTCAGTAATCCAGGCTGATCTTCCTTATCTCAAGGTCCTTAGACTTAATTACAACTACAAGTCCCTTTTGCCATGTAAGGTAACCTAGGCTCCAGTGAATAAGGGCACAGGTATCTTTGGAGCACTGTTGTTCTTCCTATCAAAGAGGCTAGGTCACTGGAGTCAAGGAAGCCAAGTGTCAGTATTGACATAACGTTGAAAGTCTTCATTTATCCAACATATTTTTTTTTAGTACATGCTATGTGCTAGTCAATGTAGTAAGCACTGGGGCTATTGTGGTGAACAGGACAGACATGGTCCCTACCCTTGTATATGTAGCACTATACTTATAAAAACAAGCAAAACGTATATAGCATTGTGTTATAAAGCATTCTTCATGTATTTCGTTTTTATGTAAGCTCTTTGAAAACCAGTACTAGTGTTCTTTGTTTTGGCTTTTTCCTCATCCCAACACTACAACAGTTTTTTACATACTAGTCATTAAGTATGAAATGTTCAATTTTGAATTAAAAGTGTAGTTTATTATATCTCAAACAAGAAGCAGTACAGTTAATCAAAGTATGAGCCTAAACTATCAACACAGTTTTGCCATCTTAACGGTAGCTTGTTTATGCCAGCAGCAAAGAAGCCTGGACAGCAAGTGGTGATGAAATTGCAAAAAGTGTTTCCCACAGCTTGTTGAGAATTGAATATTCTTCCTGGCAAGAAGTGGTCCAAAGCCTGGAAGGAAGTGGTAGTCAGTCGCTGCAAGGTCTGCTGAATACGGTGGATGACAAGAGAGTTTCCACGTCCAGTTTCTGTAGTTTGAGCAGCATCGTTTGTGTGACATGTGGTCAAGCATCGTCCTGCAAGACGATTAGCCTGTCTCTAGTCTCTGTTGACCAGTCTCAGCTGCTTAATCACAAGCATCCTCATCATTTTGTCCATTTGGTTGCAGTAGACATCCGCTTTAGTCGATTTACCAGATTTCTTGAAGCTGCAGTGGATAATACCAGTGCTGGACCACCAAACAGACACCATTAGCTTTTTTTGTTTTGATGAATATTTGGTTTCAGACTATGTTCTGGCACTTCTTCTTTATCCAACCATTGTGCTGAATGTTTGCGATTGTCAAAAAGAATCCGTTTTTCATCACACCTAACAATACAGTATAGAAATGGTTCACTTTTATGTCGTGACAGCAAAGAAAGGCAAGCTGCAGGACAGTTTCTCTTCTGACATTCATTTAATTCATGCAGAACCCATTTATACAGCTTCTTTACCTTGCAGATTTGTTTCAAGTGGTCCAATATTGTCGGAATAGTAACATCAAACCTTTCGCTAATTCACACGTAGGTTGAGATTCCCTTCCACTACAGCTTTCAGCTCATCGTTATCCTCCTTGGTCTCAGGTTACCCACATGGCTCAAGATTAAAATCTTGATTTTAATTCAAGATTAAAATCACCAGAATGGAACTTCTCAAACTGTCGAAGTACTATGCGTTCATTAGGCACATTCTTCCCAAACAATTCATTGATGTTTTGAGCTGTCTCAGTGCATTGGTTTCACAATGGAATTCATATTAAAAAATAACACAAATTTTTTTACTTATCTATGGTTTTACAAAAATTCCTCTAAAAAAATTTGAAAGATAATTACAGGCCAAAATGTGCATGTGAAAGACTGAGGAGGTACCTTCACAATAAATATAAAACAAGAAGTGTCAAAGTGAAATGTCAGAGTTATCAACTGTCAAACTTAGTATTTAAGGAAATCAGACATTTCATAGTTAATAACTTAATAGAGACTCAACAGATATCATTAACACAGGCTTGCTTTGTTTTTCCTTTGCATTCAGTTAGGAACCTCACTTCCTCTATCGCTCTCACTCTCTCGGCTGTTTTCCTCAAAACAGCCTCACTTCAAAAGCAGTGAGGAATTTTGAGATCAACAATCCAGACTCAGAGGACAATTTAAGATTTAATCAGATGCCCGTTGAGGACTTTTTAAAAAGGCCTCAAGAATTATCACGTACTGCATTTTACATTTCCTAGTAAAGATTCTAAAGTGCTAAAGACAGCTCTGTTTTGCTTTTTCCTCCTAGGTTCAACAGCCAGAAAGCAGTTACCCAGTTAAAAAGAAAATAAGCAGTTGCTTTAAACCAGTATTCATCAACAGTGAAAAATCACTAATTCAGGAGCATTGTTAAACTTCTTAATATGGCTTTTCTGTAGACTTTTTAAATAATGGAAGAGATTTACTATTTGTTTACTGTTCTTAGAGCTTCTCTTTTCTTCATAATTCCCTTTTGTGCTCCCACTATGTGTTGAGTGTTGGGCTACTCTTTTTGGAAAAACTGCAGGATTCTCATCAGTTGTTGAGCCTTCTAAAGGCAGTTATTCTTAGTTTCCTTAGTGATAGTCAAAGTTAAAATTCTGTATCATGTAGTTTCTCAAAGCAGCAGTGTGGAATTTTAATAGTGACGGATTGGAGTAAGCAAAGGTATGTGAGATTTATAGATAATCTACCCAGGCATTAATTTTAAACTTGGATATCACAGAACTTTTCATCAGAAAAACTTGGATAATTTTAAACTTGGATATCACAGAACTTTTTATCAGAGCTCTTAGCAAGTGGCTACATACGCTTGTAACACAAGTTTGAGCTACAAAGTATAAATGTCACATGGGACCTTAATTTCCATACCAAGCTCTCCATCCCAAATCCCTTCTTGATTCTTTGATGATTTAACATTATTTATGGATAATTTCTTATCAATTTGACTCTTTAAGTTTCTAAACAGCCTAAATACATTATATACAAAACTTCATTTCTGAAAGAAGAACTTGTGAAATAATGTGTGAAAAGTTCATTTGATTTGCTAAAGTAGAGGTGGCTATTGTGATATTAATAAGTTGGGATGATACTGAGTGCAGGAAGGTGATAGCTACTTTTAGTTTTTAGAGGTAGGTAGTGTAATGTACTGTAATCTTTAAAATATCACCAGATAATGTTGATTTCTGTGAAGTTTTTGGCATCTCAGTGGCTAGTAAAGTATAGCATCCTTTACTATAGTTGGGTTTCATTCTTATGTAAAAATTCTTATTAAATGGAAACTTTTGAAGTATAACAGTAAATGATGCAGTAGTAATGGCTGCAGTTTTCTTGATTCTTTGAAAAAGAGGGAAAAAACCTGTGGTTATGGGCATTAAAACATAGGAGTCACTTGAATACATACAATGCTACAAAGAGACAGATGAAATTTACTAACTTACTGAAAGATGTTGACAGGTGCATTGTGTGTATTTGGAAGTCAGATTTGGATTACTAAAGCAGCCTTTGTTTAGTAAATTGAACATCTAGTGAGAAGATTACTAGATGTTGTGGAGCAATAAGCATAGAGATTTGCAGTAGGTGCTGTTTTAATGGGTGTTGAAACTAAACCGACTCTAGTGACTTATTATAGCTACTCCATACAGATAGCTTCAGTTATAAAGGATATGGTACCAGAAGTAATTCATATATTTTCCAAACTGTGTTTCTAGTGAAAATAAACCTGATTCTTAAAGCAGATCATTTCATATGTAATTGGATATAATGTTAGGAGAGGCCTTAAGCAAAAACTGTTCTCTTAGAGGCGTTTTGTTTTCCATTTGAAATTAGTAAAATTGCTGATTATTTTTTTTTAAATCTCTGATTCTTTTAAATAAAGTATAGCAATGTGAAATTGTTTTTAAATTGCATAGTACAACTGAGAACAACAGTATCCTTAAACACAAGTAGTCATCGAGTTTAGCTTAAATGGAAATAGTTGACTCATATGATTATTTAAAAATAATAACTAAGATAAACTTAAGAATTGAGTAGATTAAATAATATGATAAAAGTATTCAAGAGGGATAGTACCTTTGTACTAAGTTTTTTTTTAAAAAATTTAAATTAGGCTGGGCGTGGTGGCTCACACCTGTATCCCAGCACTTTGGGAGGCCGAGGTGGGAGGATCGCTTGAAACCAGGAGTTTGAGGCCAGCCTGGTCAACATAGTGAGACCCCATGTCTACAAAAAATTAAAATATTAGCCAGGCATGGTGGCACATGCCTGTAGTCCTAGCTACTCGGGAGGCTGAGGCAGGAGGATCCCATGAGCCCGGCAGTCAGATGCAGCAGTGAGCTATGATGATGCCACTGCACTCCAGCCTGGGTGACAAAGCAAGATCTCATCTCTAAAAAAATAATAATAAAAATAAATAAACTTTGATTTCTGTACTATATGGATTTCAATGCTTTGTGACCACATGTATATGTAATATAATAGTAATTCACTGGAACCTTATAGTACTACTGGATTAGTTGAGGTAAGATAAATAAATTCTTGCAGAATAGAATTACTTCTGAAATATTGTTTTCTGGTTTACATCCTGCTTTCCTCATCCTACTTATTCAAATAAAGCAACTATTTTTACCTAATAATAAAGGTAGAAACATGATTGTTTTACTTTTTCATTGTCAGAATGCTTTCTATGCAATTGAAATAGAATTAATTATATCCCTCCCGCCCTGAATTGTCTGCTGACTGAATCAGTATTCTTTTAAAAAAAATTTTTTTAATGAAAGTTCTTTTATGATACCGCTAAGTAGATGCCAGGGTTTACTTTTCAATTAGGTGGGTTTGTGGTGGTTAGCAGATTAGACTCCTTCGCAGGTGATGTGTGGCCTACGGCAACTGACATTTAGACTATTGATCCCCCCAGTGATTTTACATGTTAGGACTGAGCTGAGAAATTTGTCGCTTGCTCTGTCTTAAAAGTAGGCAGAATAAACAAGAGGATTTTTATAGACTGTAAAATCCAAACTAAATATCCTAGAAAAGGCTTGAAGACTTAAAGGTTTTTTAAAAATTTTATTTTTTAATGAACCTGCAGTAAAACTGACTTTTTCTGTGTACAGTTTGTGTATTTCAACATATGTACAGATTGATGTAATCATGATCATAGTATCCAGAACGGTTCCATTAGCTCAAAAAACTGCTTTGTGTTATCTCCGTATAGTCACACCGTCTCCGCACCCCAAAATCCCTGGCAACCACTCTGTCATTTTAATTTTATCTTTTAGAAAATGGTTATTAAATGAAATCCTGTATCATGAAGCCATTTGAGACTATTACACATGCATTTACTCAGCATAATGCCTTTTGAGATTCATATAAGTTGTTCTATGTGTTGATATCTTCATTCCTTTTTATTGCTGAGTAGTATTCAGTTGTATGGGTGTACTACAGTTTATCAGTTCATTAGTTGAATGACATTTTGATTGTTTCCAGTTTTTAGCTGTTTTGAATAGAGCTGCTATAAACATTTGTGTACAGGCTTTTGTGTGACTATGAGTTTTCTTTCTCTTGGGTAAAAATACATAGAGGTGAGATTGCTGGGCCATATAGGAAGTATGTATTTAACTGTATAAGAAATTACCAAACTGTTTTCTAAGATGGCTATACTATTTTATATTCCCATCAGCAATGTGTGAGTATTCTAGTTGTTCTGCATACTTCCCAGCACTTGGTATGGTCAGGTTTTTTTTTTTTTTTTTTTTTAATTTAGCCATTCTAATAGATTTGTAATGGTATTAGATAATGGTTTTAATTTGCATTTTTCTGATAGCTAATAATGTTGAGCATCTTGTCATGTGTTTTTTTGTCATACCTATATCCTCTTTGGAGAAGAATCTGTTCAGGTCTTTTGCCCATTTAAAAAAAAATACAACCTTTTTATTTTGGAATAATTTTAGGTTTATATAGGAGTTGCAGAGATAATACTGAGTTCCTTTATATCCCTGACTCAGCTTTCCATAATGCTAACATTTTATGAAACCAAAACCAAGTACATGTATCAAAACTAAGAAACCAACATTGGTGCTTTACTATTAACCAAACTCCATATTCCAAACTTGGATTTTGCCAGATTTTCCACTAGTCTCCTTTTATTCCACGATCCAGTCCAGGATTCCACATAGCATTTGTCATATCTCCTTAGTCTCTTATAGGCTATACGAGTTTCTCAGTCTTTCTTTGTTTTTCATAACCATGATAGTTTTAAGTACCAATACCAGTCAGGTGTTTTGCAGAATGTTCCTCAATTTGCATTTGTCTGATATTTTTCTTGTGATTAGACTGAGTTTATGGGTTTTAGGGAAGAATATCATAGAGGGAAGTGCTCTTCTGCTCACGTCTTATCAGGGAGTACATGATGACAAAATCATTGCCACATTTCTCCACTATAAAGTTAGTATTTTTGTCCTTTCATATTCTTTCTTAAGAAATGAGTTGCTAATTTCAGCCCACACTCAAGGAGATGGGGAGGTTGTTTAATACTGTAGATGGGGTATACCTACATATGTTGTTAGGATTTCTTCTGTACATAAGCTTTTGTCCCTTCTCTTCCGTTTATTTGTCACTTATAGCAATATGTACACTTATTTTATGCATTGGTTTATAATCCCATACTGTGTTATTTGTTGCTAAAATTGTTCCGGTGTTGGTCCTTGAATCCCTTTGACATGTCCCTCTTCTTCTCTTTTTTTTTAATGCTTCCTTGATTTATGGCACTACAGAATACTCTAGGCTCATCATACATTTTCTGTGCCCTACCCCTAGAATCAGCCATTTCTCTAAGGAGCCCTGGTTTCTTGTATTGGAGAATTATGTTTATATCCAGTACCCAGAATGTCTGTCTGGGTACTGGGTATACTCCTTGCTATAGGGTTGTCACTGTTTTTTAGGCCTTCTTGTAGGACAGAGCTGGGAAATATACATGTATATACTAATCCATGTATCTGTATACATCTATAGTTTCTGTATCTATCCACCATATTACATATTAAGCTATATATATTAAGTTCATATTGTTGTCTGTAACTCTAATCCAGTAGCACAGGGTTCATGCTAGGCTTCCCTACTTTGCTTATCTGTAACTTTCCTCTCTAGCAGTGAGAAACTTGGCTTTGATCATCCATTTGCTTATTTGTTCCATCCCAGTAAAGCAAGTTCAGAATTGCTAACCAGTAACCATGTGAGAAATAAATTTACACTATACCCTTCAGTCAGGTTATGTCAATCATTTATAATACAGTCAGATGCATTTGTCATAGACTGCATTCTGTCTTGAAGTTCCTCCAACATCTTAGTTGAATTTTAAAAATTTGTCTGCATTAATGTTCTGTTGGTTTTGACAAATTGCACAGGGTCATGTATACACCACCTTGGTACTACACAGAACAATTTCATCATGCTAAAAAAATTCCCCTTTGTAGCTCTTACATCCCCTTTGCAGGCAGCCACTCTCCCATCCCTCAACCCCTGACAACCACTAATCTTTTTTTCTTTTCCTATGGTTTTGTGTTACCCAGTGTATCATATTAGTGCAGTCATATATTACTTTTTGGATATGACTTCTTTCACTTAGAAACATACATTTAAGATTTATCCTTGTTTCATAAATCAAATAGTTCATTCCTTTCTATTCTTGCATATTATTCTATTGTATGGGAATACCACAGTTTGTTTATAGTTTGTTTATCCATTTACTTGTTGAAGGACATCTTTGTTGTTTCTAGCTTTTGGTGATTGTGAGTAAAGTTATATTAAATATTCATGTGTAGGTTTTTATGTGTAAGTTTTCAGTTCACTTGAGTAAATATTTAGGAGTTTACTTGCTAGGTCAATATAGTAAGTGTATATGTAACTGTAAGATACTGCCAAACTATCTTTCAAAGCGCTTGTGCCATTGTTCATTTCCACCAGTAATGAATGAGAGTCCCTATTGCTCTGCATCCTTGGCAGTATTTGTATTGCGGTGGTTGGTTGGTGGTTGGTTAGCTAGTCTAATCCGTGTGCTTTTGCTTATATTTAAATTGTATTGTTTTCTTACTGTTAAGTTTTGAGAATTCTTTGTGTATTCTGGATACATGTCCTTTGTTCCATAGGTGATTTGCAAGTATCATCTTCCTGTCTGTAGCTTTTCTTTACATTTTCTTAAAAATGTCTTTCCAGAGCAAAAAAATTTTAATTTTGATAAAGTCCAACTTACACTTTTTATTTTATGGATTGTGTTTTGGTGTCATATCTAAGAACTGTTTGCTTAACTCCAGGGCACAAAAATTTTGTCCTGTTTTTAAAATCTATTTTTTGCATAGGTTTTATAGTTTTATGTTTTACATTTAGTTGGGTTTATGATCTATTTTGAGTTAATTTTTGTGTAATATGAGAGGATAAGGTGAAATTTCATTTTTTCTTTGCATATGGATGCCCAATTGTTCCAACACTGTTTGTGAAAAAGACTGTTCTTTCTTCATGGTACGGCCTTTGCACCATTGTAAAAAATCAGTTGGCCATGTTTTTGTGAATCTATTTGTGGACACTATATTCTGTTCCGTTGATTTATGTGTCCGTTCCTTCACCAATACCACATTGTCTTGAAAAGTAGCTTAAAGCCTTAAAATTAGGGAGTATAATTCCTCCAGCTTTGTTTTTAAATAAGTAGTTTAGTCAACTCTAGTTCTTTTGTCTTTCCATATTAATTTTAAAATCAGCTCAACTATAACTACAAAGAGATCCTGGGATCTTCATTGCAGTTGCATTAAATTTTTAGACCAGTTTGAGGAGAGCTGATATTTTTACTATGTTGAGTTTTCTGATCTATGAATGCACTATGTCTTTATACTTATTTATGTTTTCTGACTTACTGTATCACCATTTTGTATTTTTTAGCATATAGATCCTGTACATGGTTTATTAGGTTTATACCTAAGTATTCTGTTTTTATGGAATTATTTTGAGTGGTATTATTTTTCAATTTGAGGGTTCCATATTGTTCAATATTAGTGTATAGAAGTGTGATTGCTATTGACCATGTATTTTTTGACCTTGAAAAACTCATTTATTAGTTCTAGGAGGTTTTTTTGTGTGTTTGCATTCCTTGACATTTTCTATGTAGACAGTCATTGTTTGCAAATAAGGGCAGTTTTATTTCTTCCTTATTAATGTTGCCAGTGTGGTGTTATTTCTTTTTAAAATGTTTGATAGATTTCATTAGTAAAACTATCTGGACCTGGAGATTTTCTTTTTTGAAAGTTTTAAACTAAAAATTCAATTTATTTAATAGTTATGGGGCTATGCAGCTTATATCATTGTAAGTGAATGTTGGTAGTTTGTGGTTTTAGGAAATTGATTCATTTAATCTAAGTTGTTGAATGTATGTGCATAGAGTGGTTCACAGTATGTCCTTATCCTTTAAATGTTTGTGGGTTCTATAGTGACATCTCTGTTTTTGTATACGTATTATATTTAATATATTGAGAATTTGTGTCTTCTCCCTTTTTGTCTTTGTCAGATAGCTAGAAAGACTGTATTGCTTATATTGATCTTTTTGAAGAGTTTTAGTTTTATTAATTTTTTTGGTATTAATTTTGTTCTTTTCAGTTTCTTTGATTTCTGCTCTTCATTATTTCCTTCCTTCTTATTGCTTTGTGTTTAATTTCTTTTTCCAATTTCTTAAGTTGGAAGCTTTGATTGTTTATTTTATACTTTTCTCTTTTCTAATATAAGCATTAAACTATCCTTTAAATAGTTAAATAAAGCTATAAACTATCTTTTAAATATTGCTTTAGCTGCATCTCACAAATTTTAATATGTTGTCTTTTTATTTTTGTTCAATCCAAAATGTTTTTTACTTCTTCTTGAGACTTTCTCTTTAGCTCAAAGATTACTTATGAGTGTGTTTTTACATTTCCTAATGTTTGCATTGTTCTGTTACCCTTCCGTTGTTGATATCTAGTCTAATTCTGTTATGGTCAGATATCATACTTTGTATGATTTCAGTTCTTTCAAGTTTGTAAAAGTTTATTTATGATGTAGTATATTAGTTTCTAATGCTACTGTAACAAGGGACCATGAACAGTGGCTTTAAATTAGCACAAATGTGTTATCTTACAGTTCTGGAGCTCAGAAGTTTGAGACGAGACTCACTGGGCTACAGTCAAGGTATAAGCAGGGCTGTGCTCCTTTCTGGAAGCTCTAAGGGAGAATCCATTTTCTTACTCTTTCCACCTTCTAGAGGCTTCACTCTTTCCTTAGCTTATGGCCCCTTTCAGCAATGGCCTTACTGCTTATGTCATTATATTTGAAAAATGTTTCTTATCTACTGTTCTTTTTTTGACTGTCTTTTAATTGGTATGTTTTCATCTTTTACATTTGTTGTAATTATTGATGTATTTGGATTTATGCCTGTCATTTTCTTGTTTTTCATTTGTTGCCGTCTTATTTATTTCTCTTTTCTTTTTCTCTGTTTTCCTTGCCCCACCTTTTTTTTTTTTTGGTTATTTGATTTTTTTGGTGGAGGGGAATTAGGTATTCTATTACTGCATGTGTTTTTAACCATATCTCTCTGTATAGTTTTTTTTTAATGGTTTCTCTAGGGATTACAATATACTTAATTTTTCACAGTCTACTTAGAATCAATATTTTACTACTTCAAGTGGCACATAGAAACTGTACAACCATAAAAGTCCCTTTGCTCCCCACACCTTATGTTGTACTTGTCTTTTATATTGTATCATATCATATGTATCACACACACATATATATATAGAAAGCCTCGTCAGATGTACTTTTGCTTTCAACTGTCAAACATATTTTAAGGAATTCAAGAAGATAAGAATAGTCTGTTATTTTTGCTGAAATATTTAACATTCTGTTGCTCTTCCTATATTCCTGATGTTTCAAATTTTCTTTCCAGTGTAATTTCCCATCTATTGGAAGAAGTTTCTTTAGTAATTCTTTAAAAGTAGTTCCTATGTCAACACATTGACTTAGTTTTCCTTCACCTCATAGTGTATTTATTTCACCTTCATCTCTGAAGGATATTTTTGCTGAATATAGAAATCTGGGTTGACAGTTCTTTTCTTTCAGAGCATTAAAAATATTCCACTTCTTTCTGGATTGCATGGGTTCTGAAGATGAATCATTTGACCACTTTTTCCCCTAAAAGTAATGATAAATTTTTCTGGTTCCTTTCAAGATTTTTTCTTTGTCTTTCATTTTCTAAAATTTAATTAGGATGCATCTGGGCGTGGATTTCTTTGTATTTATTCTGTTTGGGAATTTGCTGAGCTTTTTGAATCTCTAAGTTTATATCTTCCGAAAAATTTGGAAAATATTTTGGTAAAATAATTTTACTTATACTGAGCTCTTTCTTCTCTCCTGCTGGTATTCAAATGTCACAAATATTGGACCTGAGGCAGTCTTCATTTTTTTCCCCCCAGTCTTTTTCTCTCTGTTCTTCAGGATGGGTAATTTCTAGTCATCTGTAGTAAGGTCACTGATTTTTTTTTTTCTTCTGTCATCTCCATTCTCTGTTGAGCTCATTTAGTGAGCTTTTAATTTTGGTTATTGATATTTTTCCACTTCTAAGATTTCCATTTGGTTCTTCTTCATATCTTCTATTTCTTTTCTGAGTCTATTTTTTCATTTGTTTCAAGAATGTTAGCTCATACTTGACACATTCTACAATAGTTGCTTTAAAATCTTTAATATCTTTTTTAGATAATTTCAACACCTGTGTTTTCTTGGTGTTGGCTTTTTTCCCACACAAGCTGATATTTTCTTATTTGTTTGTATACATATTAAATTAACATTATACTCTGCACATTTGACTATTATACTAGGAGACTTTGGGTCCTGTTTAAATCCTATGCAGAATGTTGATGTATTTGTTTTAGTAGGCACTCAACCCAGTTCAATTCAGACTGCAAGTTCCTATGGGTTGTGATTATATAATCAGTTCAATTTTCAAAGCCTTTGCCATTTTATTTGGTTTTGCCCCACATGTGTACCACACATTGCCAGTCTGGAACTTGAGTGGTGGTCTGCCTCATAATTCAGTTCTCAAAGTCCCTGTATACTTGTTTGGGTCAGACCCACACATGTGCCACTCAAGAGTGAGCCCAGGAGTTCATATAAACAACTTCGAGGTATTGCTCTCCCAGGCTTCTCCCTGTTTGTGATCTCCTATTAATTTCTGATTCCCTGTGACTCCCTGTTTTCAATCTCTAGCCAGAAAGGTGGGGCTTTATTTATCCCTCTTTAATGTGCATTCTTGCAACTGTGCCCCGATTTGGGCAAGTGGCAGGAAGACAGAGAGAGAGAAACAACAGGGATCCACTATGTATTCTTGGGACCATAGCTCCTGTGATCAGAGATGTAGGGTCCCCTCCCCTCCCTCAGAGTTTTAGACTCCTGATGGCCTCTGTTGTCACTGCTGTCATGGGTGTCTTGGCTTGAGAGAATAGAGAAAAAAGGAAAAAATTGGGGATTTTCATACCTTCCTGTGAGTATTAAGAGACCCCTTTCCTTTTCTTCAAGCCAGAACTAGAGGGAATCTCCTGAAGCTTTCCATTTGGACTTTATCAAGTTCAGTCTGGTTGATACCAGAGATGGGGGAAAAGGGGTAAACCTGTTATTGCTTCAGAGGTACTTCAAATTCTGGTCTTACTGAATCTGCCTGCTAATGGCTCACTTTTCAGAGTTCTCAAGTAGCTGCTGCATGCATTCTATCGGGGTCTTGTAGTTACATTTACGTGCTTGGTATATGATTACTCCATTTTATCTGGAACTGGAATGTGACTTAAGATTTTTAATTTTGTTTCTTTAGGAACCAGAGATGTACTAGAGTTTAGATTCTTTCATTTGATTAAGGTAAGATTATTTAGTAAAACTTAATCATACCCTTACTGTACATTTTAAAACTTATATTTTAATGTGTGCTTTATTAATACATTTTAATTTCCCAGCCTAACCTGAGATTCTGATCTCAGAAAATATTTTTATGGTTCATTTACCATTTAAATAGCTAATGTTCCTGTTAACAACTACTAGATGCGAGAGAAACGTGACTATATGTTCAGTTCAGGTGTTATTTACTAATAATCAAGTCTGTTTGCCTAGAGCAGGAGTCAGCAAACTATGGCCCACAGGCCAGCCACCTGTTTTGGTAAATAAAGTTTTATTGGAATATAGTCCCACTAATTTATTACATATTGTCTATGGCTGCCCTAGCACTAGAGTGGCAGAGTTCGTTAGTTGGAACAGTGTCTGTGTGGCCCACAGGCCTAAAATCTGGACCTTTTAGAAAAGTTTGCTGACCCTTGGCCTAGAAGACTGAATCAGGGTATCTTACTCTGGCATGCAATTATAATATGTGAAGTGGTAGCTAACTGGTTTTAGTTGTCAGTAAAGGTTGTCATATGAACACTAATTGGAGATTTAAAAATGTGAATAAGTAAGTGTACCTACACTAAGCCTAACTTCTTGAAGTGAAGGGTCTGTATTATTTCTTAGAGAAGGTACTGGTTTTCTGCAATAAATGATTTTAAAAATAAGATAATAATGTGAGCAGTTAAATACCACATGCTTATTTCTAAGTAGAAGGCTTCATTTTACTTTGATTTTTAAAAATAAAAGTTTATATGATAAAGATCAAGCTTGTTCCTGCTCTAAAAAATTAAATACAAATGTATTTAATTATATTTTATCTTTTCTAAATTTAAGCAGAACTAATAGTATTTGGAGAGAGTAAAATGATTGTATGTTTTTAATATCTGTTCTAGTAACATAAGTGGTTTCGAGTATTTGAAGTTTTAAATGAAAACAGTCTAACATAAAATTATGTTTAATGGTTAAAATTGGAATTACGTTTCTCTGTAAGTTTTAAATTGAACCGTTTATACTTGTTTATGATTCCTAAAATTATGAGTGTCTAAAATACATAAGGTAGAAGAAGAAATTAAAATTTGAGCCTAGAAAATCTATAAACTGTTTGCTGTGTTCTTTAGGAATCTCTTGGGGGAAGGAAAAAAGCATACTTTTAAACTATGTCATATAAATTAGAATTTCCAACCTATACCAGATAAAGAAATTTCCCGGTTTAGGGCACCAAAATCTGAAAAAACGATTTTGCTTGTTTCCAGATAATTGTAACAAAATAAAGTAAGTTTCTGAAATCTTTGTGTTATAAAGAAGGGTGTAATTTGAAAAACAGTTTCTTTTATGTCATGCCTAGCATGATATATATTTAGTTTCCTGATAGACTTGTGTAAGGTATCTTTGCTTGTGTTCTTTTAACACCAGTTTAGAACTTCTAAAAATTAACTTTTTAAAGGGGGAAATCTAGAAATTTATCTGAAGGAAAACATCTTTTTATACATCATACATTTTATATTTAAATCAGTATGGATTTAGAATTTGAGTGCTTATACATTTTAATTATGAAAGATGATAAAATTAAGCTGCAAAAGAAGGGATGGGAATCTTGATAACTTTCATATGTTAATGCGGCCACCTTAGCATTGTGTGTGTAGCTATGGCCTAAACTGAATTGGGTTTGGAGAGTACCTATCTGATTCATAGACTGAGACTTATGAATAAATAATTTATTATGAATAAGTAAATAAAATTTCCTTTTAGATGATGGATTATGTAAGAAAGTACTGCTGAAGTTTTTTTGCCTCTATTGAAATCATATCTTAAGACATCTTTTTTTTTTTAAACTTCCCTGATTTATGTTCTAGTTGTGGTACTTAAAAGTAAAGCAAGGGGAAATCTATAGAAAAGTTCACACTTTGATTTTCTCTTTCATGTAACTTTAGATTATTTAGATTTTTCTAGGTCAGCATAAAGTATTTCATTTCAAAAATCAAATACTGCATCATTGCCAGTTTGATGTTAAATATGTGAGTTGAAGACGGGGTAGGAAATCTTTGGTGTATTGAATATACAGCTTGTCTTTTAGAATGGTCCATGGCCTGTTAGGAACCAGCTGCACAGCAGGAGGTGAGCAGCAGGTGGGTGAGCAAAGCTTCGTCTGTATTTACAGCCACTTCCCATAGCTTGCATCACCGTATAAGCTCCGCCTCCTGTCAGATCAGCAGCAGCATTAGATTCTCATAGGAGCGTGAACCCTACTGTAAACTGTGCATGCGAGAGATCTAGGTTGCTCGCTCCTTATGAAAATCTGATGCCTGATGATCTGAGGTGGAGCTAAGGAGGTGATGCTAGCACTGGAAAGTGGCTGCAAATACAGATTATCATTAGCAGAGAGGTTTGGCTGCACAATAAATGTAATGCACTTAAATCATCCTAACCCACCTCATCCCCCCAGAAAAACTGCCTTCCATGAAACTGGTCCCTGGTGTCAGAAAGGCTGGGGACCGCTGTTTTGGAGTATATGTGGCTGGATATAAGAAAGGGCCTGAATGGACTTGTTTTGTAATTTTTCATATTCAAGAGAATGTCACCTTTTTACTTTTGTAGATGCTGATCAGTATCAGCTGTTATAGTAGCTATTTGCAGTGTTGAATTTTTGACATGAGTATTTTTACTGCTGACAACAGTGTAGACCTGTTTATTATTTCTGCATAGCTGTCAGGGTAGTAAAAAAGAAACTAGTTTGGAAAGAAACTAATAATATAAAAACATCTTACTTTAATTGACCACTACGGGTTTTCTTTAAAAATGTTAAATAATGTGTTTTTGAATAGTATGTTTTTGTATGCAGTCATTTTATTTTCTACTAAATAAAAATTTTTTTTTAGAAAAAGAATTTTATCCATAGAATTTGCTGTCAATAAAGGTACATGTACACTTGAAAGAGGGAATAAAGAGTGTTTTTCTCTTTTCTTTAAGCTTTTTAAAAAACTTTTTATTTTAAAATAATTTTAGATGAACAAATAAGTTGTGAAGATAGTACAGTACAGAGCGTTTTTGTATATTCTTCACTCAGCTTCCCCTAATGTTAACATCTTATTACATAACCATGGTATAGTGATCAAAACTGAAGAATCAATATGGACTTAGTAAATTACAGACTGTATTAGAATTTCACCAGTTTTTCCACTAATGTCCTTTTTCCAGGATCCCACATTACATTTAGTTGTGGTATTTCCTTGATCCCCTCTAATCTCTGGCAGTTCCTCAGTCTTTCCTTGTCTTTGATGACTTTCATGTTTTGGAAGACTATTAAATGTTTTGTAAAATGTCACTCAATTAGGGTTTCTCTGATGTTTTCTCATAATTAGGTTGAAGTTACAGATTTTGGGAAAGAATACCACAGAGGTAATATGCCTTTCTCAGCATATACTATCATGGGTTCCATGCTGTCAGGGTGTCTTGTTACTGGTAATGTTAACCTTTATCACTGGTTATGGTGGTGTGTGCCAGATTCCTCCATTGTAAAGTTAATATTTTCCCCTTAACTAATAAATATTTGGAGGAAAATACTTTGAGGCTCCACAAATATCCTGTATCTTCTTAAATTTTTGGCCACTAGTTTTAGCATTTATTAGCGGATCTTGCCTGCAGTGGCTGTGGTATTCCAGCGGTCATTTTTATTCCCCTTATTCCCTCTACATTTACCAATTATCATTCTTTTGTGACAGAGGGTAGTCCCTCCTCTCACATTTATTTATTTAATCATTTATATATATATGTTAGTGTGGATATTTTATTCTCAATCAATACTGTTTATTTTCTTGCTCAAATTGTTCTAGCTTTGGCCACTGGGAGTATTTCTGCGTCCTTTCAACATGTCAGAGTTCTTTCCCCCCCCCCCCTTTTTCTTAAAAAGCAATTTCTTATTTTCTGGCTTCTTAAGATGCTTCAGGCTCATCTTGTATTTTTCCTTCTCCAGCCCTGGAAACACCCACCTCTCCAAGGAACCCAGGTTCATCTTATTGGAGAATAGTATTTAGAAACCAACATCTGGGTGCTAGTTTGCATATTGCTACTGAGTGGCTAGTGCTTTTAGGCCTCTCAGCTGTCAGAGCTAGGAAATGTAAGTATGTTTACTAACCCACATTTATATATACATCTATATTTATTTCTGTGTCAATCTGTATATGCATTTAAAATTTTTTTCATTTAAAAGTTCATACTGATACCTTCAACTCCAATGTAGCATCACAGGGATTATTCTAGTATTCCCCTTTTGCTTATTTGAATTTATTTCTCCCACAATGAGAAACCTGACTCTCTCATTTTCTACAATATACTTATGTAATTGTTATACATGTGTAGTAGCTTCAAAATTGCTAACCCATACTCCTATAAGAAACAAGTTTACCAAATAGAATACAATGTCTGTGTATAGTTCTTTTTATTCCCACAGTATCTAGCCAAAATGCTTTTTTCCAAAGTCAGTTAAGTCAGATCTTTTCTTCCATTTCCCCTTCCAGTTCATTGTGTCATTGATTTGTACCACAGTTAGATTCATTTTTTGCAGTTTTCATCTTATCTTGGGTTTCCCTGACATCCCGGTTGTTTGTTTTTAATTTACATACAGTAAAATACACCTTTTGTGTTGTATAGTTCTATGGGGTTTTTAAAACTTCATGGAGTCATGTATCTGCCAATAACAGTTTCCTGACCCCAAAATTCCCTTGTGCTGCCACTTTGCAGTCAATCCCTCTCCCCAACCTCAACCCCAGGCAACCACTGATGTGTTTTCCACCCCTTAGTTAGCCTTTTCCGGAATCTCACATAAATAGAATCATGCAATATGTAGCCTCTTAGGTCTGGCTTCTTTCACTTAGCAAAATATGTGTAAGTTTCATTCATTTGTTGCATAAATCATTAGTTTGTACTTTTTTGTTGCTGAGTAGTATTTTATTGTATGTACAACAGTTTGCTCAATCATTTATCTGTTTGTAGGACATCTGGGTTATTTCCAGCTTCCGTCAATCATGAATAAAGGTACTACAAACATTTACATAAAGGGTTTATATGTGTGTGTGTGTGTGCACGCATGTATATGCATAAGTTTCTGTTTCACTTGGGGTAAATAGCTAGGGGTGGGATTATGGACCTTATTGTAGGTGTACATTTAACTTCACAAGAAACTGCCAAACTTTTTCCAAGTGGATGTACGATTTTGCCTTCCCTCCGCTGGTATTTAAGAGTTGTTACTGCTCTGTATCCTTGTCCGCACTTGGTATTGTCAGTTAGTTTTTGCCTTTTAGATGTTCTAATATATGTGTAGTAATATTTCATGGGTTTAATTTGCATTTCTCTGATGACTAATGATGTCGATCTCTTTTACATATGTCATCCACATATTTGTGAACGGGCAGCTAGTCTCTTTTATTTCTCTTTATTTTCTTTTATGATCAACCAGGTGAATAGAGTCTTTCCAATATCTTTTTGATTGAATTAGTTATCATCATCTCTGACTATTTGGCTGTACTTTATAATAAAGTACACATTTGCATATATGAGTTTTGGTTATCTGTGCTTACTTCTGGGGAATGTGTGTATAGTTTTTATATAGCTGAGTATTTAAATGATAATTTCATTGTTGTCTAAAGCTATATTGCTTTATAGGAATCTAGTCAAACATTATATCTGTGACTGAAAAAATATGTAAGACAAGGTAAAGTGTAATAAGTCCTGCTAGTGCTGAAGATTGGCTTTGGGTGGACAAATGTCACTTTAGGAAAATAAATTTTAGGGCCTTGAGTGAGATCTTTTCCCCTTTGACTATCAAATGAACAAACAAACCTGATGCTTTCTTGAGATGTCTATCTATATATGCAACCTTTGGCATGTTCTTACAACTAATCAGTTAATACTAAGTGAAAGAGATTAGAAATGAATGTTTTTAAATTTGGGCCACTTTCCATAAATGTCTAAACTGACAGCTAAAAATAATTTAATGTATTGCTTCATTGAGCTGAGTTAATAAAAATGTGTGGAACACTTACCACTTCTTTGTGTTTCAGAGATACTGCTAAGTAACCTGTAATCCAATGACTAATTGAATTCTTAGTTTACATTTAGTTTTTATTAGAATGGAATAAGGATATATCAAGTTTTAGTGGGTAGTTTATACCCTATTTGAACCTTCTATGTACTTTTTTTTTTAAAGACCTATATTTAATCTATTAAAATGTGTACAAGGATGCCATATTGTTTAATTAGGCTTTTCTGTTTGCTATATAAGGCCTTTTGAGAACTTAATATATTATATAAAATAATATGCTTAAATTGGGAAAATACTATGTCTTAAAGGATAGCATTCCTGTCGCATCATTTAGGTAATTGTGATTGATTTTGCTGATAATTCTTGTTTACTGAGTTTTCCCCCGTTTCAGTAAGAGAAAGCAAACTTTTATGCTGTATTTTATTTACATACTCAGATTTTAAAAATAATGTTAACTATGAGAAGATAACTTTTTTTGCTTTAGAATGAGCATGTTTCTTCAAATGTCCCGTTTGGTTGTGTGATTATATCATGGGTATTTCTAATGGCTAAAACTAGTGTTGTTATTATGATGATGACAGTCTTTGATTTAAACTAGCAGTTTTATAGTAGAAAATGAAAACCTTTTTATAGTGGGTGCTCTAGTCATTGTATATAATTTATAATGTTCTCCCTTCTCAGGCTGTTTTTGTAAATGAGCTATAAGTAGTCAAACTGTGTTTTCCCAGGCTTGTAAAAAGAAAAAAATACTCTATATACATATATTATAAATATTTTTTTATTTATATAGGAAAAAGTGTGGGGTTTTGTTTGTTTTTTAAGGACTTGATAGTAGCCTACTTCCTTATTTATAGACGATTAGAAAGGTGAACTTTGTGACTTCAGTTAAATATGCTTTAGACCCCGAGACTAATAAAGTGGCAGCTGCTGGCAGCTGTATGTGTATGACAGTTGGCAGTATCATTTTACCTTTTAATGCTGAAATGAGCATTTCTGAAATTGGGGAACTGAGGAAGAATGGAGTTTAACTTCTTTTGAGCAGTTGTTCTTTGGTTGACTCTGACCCAGGCACTTTGTTTTCCATATTATTTCCTTTAATACTCACAATTAGCCTACAAGGTAGTTATGATTATCCACATTTTACAAATAAAGAAAATTATTCAAGGTAACACAGCTAATAGTGGCAGAGTTAGGATTTGAAATTTGTCTTCTGACCTAAAAGTTCATACTTTTATCTACTATACTAAGTTGCTTCTCATAAGGTTAGAAAAGTAATGAAAATTATTAGAAAATCTCTCTAAGCTTTTAAGCCTCTGGAAGAGGAAACTAATAATTCGACAAGACTGAGATTATCTCAATGTTATATAGTGTTTTTCTCAACTTTAAGGAGCTTCACTTTTGGAAAAGCTATTTTACGGGTGTTATATAAGGGAACCAGCAGCATAATACTCATTAATGCTAATCATATGGCTAAATCTCCATTTGGTATCTCAGAAAGGATTCTTTAATGACATTAGTGATAATTAATAGTCTTCTTGAAAACAAAAATAATCTATGAATCAAATAATATACATGTCTGCATTGCTCTTAGCAATAAAAATACTTGTCTCAAAAATTCAACACTGCAAACATACCTTTTTGAAAGTCTGATTAAACTCTTAAAAATGATACTTAGTATAATATTTGCAAAACAAACTGTTGTATATCTGCAAATAATGCTTTAAATTGTTTTGTCAACAAATTCATTTTATGGTAGATCAATAAATTCCATTTGTACAGTGATTAAATTATCTTTATCTTAATGATATTTTACCCTGTAGTAATGTTATACTATCTAGATTAATTACTTTATGTAGAATTACCAATTGTAAGGGTTTTCTTAACAAATTGTATACTTAATGTAAATCTATCTATGGGCCAGTCATTAGTTCTTTAGCATTGATTTCCAGCATATTAATATTCTCAAATCAATAAACATAGAAAATGTTTCAAGTATATGATTGATACAGGAAAGTAGACCCCAAAACTGGGGTCCAGCCTGAAGGCTAAGTGGGTTCTTGGCTTTGCACAGGAAAGAATTCAAGGGCAAGCCAGCAGAGTAAGGCAAAAGCAAGTTTATCGAGGTAAGAAAAGAAAAAAAAAAGAAAGGCTGCCCCATAGACAGAGTAGTGGCTCTCAGAGCAAGAGAGAGTAGCACTATGTGTGTTTCCAGGGTCTTATTTTATACCTTCTGTTTAATTTTATGTTAAGTGGAGGGAGGGTTATTCATAAGATTTCTAGGAAAGGAGTGGGAAGTTACTGGAACTGGGGTCCCTCCTCTTTTTAAACCATATAGGATAACTTCTAGGAGTTACCATGGCATTTGTAAAGTGTCGTGGCACTGGTGGGAGTTTCTTTTAGTATGCTAATACATTATAAACAGGGTATAATGAGCAGTGAGTGTAATCTGAGGTCGTTTTTCATAGCCATCTACGTATTTATTTCAGTTTTGGAGGTAGATCAGCAAAGACAGAAAGTTGTGATAGAAAGCACAACCTTAGTAGTCTGAAGAGTTGAATCTAATGTTGGTGTAGCCAAAACATGTTATGTAACTTTGGACAAGGCATTAAACTCCAGATCTTAATTTTTTTAAATCTATAAATAAAGTAGTTGGACTGTGTTTTCCAAGATGATTTTCAGCTCTGTGATAGTTTTGTTTCTATTTTTTTTGTGTTACAATATATAAAATACATATATGTAAAATTTACCATCTTAACCATTTTAAGTTTACAATTCAGTATACTTCAGTATGTTCATTATGCTGTGCCCTCTATCTCCATTATTCTTTTCATCTTGCAAAATGGAAACTCTGTACCCATTAATCAGTAACTCCCCATTTCTCTCCCTCCCCATAGCTCCTGGAAACCACCATTTTACTGTATGCCTTTATGATTTTAACTACCCTAAGTACCTCACACAAGTGAAATCATAAATCATACAGTATTTATCTGTTTGCAACTAACTTATTTCACTTAGCAAAATGTCCTCAAGATTCAACTGTGTTGTAGCATATAATAGAATTTATTTCTTTTTAAGGCTAAATAATATTCCATTATATGTATATAACATATTTTGCTGATCCATTCATCTGTTGTATACTTGGGTTGCATCCACATTTTAGCTATTATAAATAACGCTGCTATGAATGTGGGTGTACAAGTATCTCTTCAGGATCCTGTTTTCAGTTCTTTGGGGGTGTATACTGAGAAGGAGAATTGCTAGATCATATGGTAACTCTATTTTCAATTTTTTGAGAAACCTCTATGCTGTTTTCCACAGCAGCTGCACCATTTTACATTCCCATCAAAATGCACAAGGGTTCCAATTTCCTTATGTTCTTGCCAACACTTATTTTCTTTTTTTCTTTTTCTTTCTTTCTTTTTTTTTTGATAGGAGCCTTAATGGATATGAGGTAGCATCTCATTATAATTTTTATCTGCATTCTCTAATGATTAGTGATGTTGAGCATCTTTTCAAGTGCTTGGCCATTTGTATATTTTCTTTTGAGAAATGTCTATTCAAGTCCTTTGCCCATTTTTGAATTGGGTGGTTTTTTGTTGTTGAGTTTTAGGAGTTCTCTGGATATTCTGGATATTAAATCCCATATAAGATATATAAATTTCAAATGTTTTCTCCCATTCTGTAGGTTGCCTTTTTACTATGTTGATACTGTCTTTTGATGCACATTTTTTAATTTTCATAAAGTCCAGTTTTTCAATTTTTTCTTTTGTTTTCTCTGCCTTTGATGTCATGTACAAGAAATCATTACCAAATCCAGTGTTGTAAAGTTTTTTCCCTATGCTTTCTTCTTAGTTTTATGATTTAAGGTCTTACATTTAGTTTTCATTCTTTGATATATTTTTGTACATGATGTTAAGGATCCAACTTCATTTTTTTCGTATGTGGATATTCAATTTTGACAGCACTATTTATTGAAAAGACTGTCCTTTCCCTTTTGAGTAGTCTTGACACCCTTGTCAAAAATCATTTGACCAAATATTTGAGGGTTTATTTTTGGGCTCTCTATTTGGTTCCATTGGTTTATGTGTTTGTCTTTATACCTGTACCAAGCTGTTTTGATTACTGCAGCTTTGATGTAAGTTTTGAAATCAGAAAGTGTGAGTCTTCCAGCTTTGTTCTAGAAAAAATGTTTTGACTGTTTGAGGTCCCTTGAGATTACATATGGATTTTTGAATAGGTCTTTCTATTTCTGTGAAATACTGTCCTTGAGATTTTGATAGGGATTGCATCGAATCTGTAGATTGCTTTGTGTTCTATTGACATTTTAACATTATGTCTTCCAATCTGCTCTTCTTAAGCATTTCTTGCGGGGCATATCTAGTGGTAACAAACTCCCTCAGGTTTGTTTATCTGGGAATATCTTAATGCCTCCTTCACTTTTACTGGATATAGGACTCTTGTTTGACTGGGTTTTTTTGTTTTGTTTTGTTTTTCCTTCATGGGATGTGTTTCCATTTGTTTATGTCTTCTTTAATTTTGTTCATTGTTTTATGGTTTTCATTTTACAAGTTTCACCTTGTTGGTTAATTAATTCCTAGGCATTTTATTCTTTGGGTTGCTATAATAAGTGGAATTAATTTTGTTATTTTCTTTTCAGATTATTCATTGTTAGTATATAGAAATGCAACTGATTTTTCTTTGACTTTGTATCCTTTGCTGCTCCTTTGTATTTTGTCCTGTTCCTTTGCTGAATTCATAGCTATTTTTTTTTTTTTGAGATAGTCTCTCTGTCACCCAGGTTAGAGTACACTGGCATTATCATAGCTCACTGCAACCTCCAGCTCCTGGACTCAGGCAATCCTCTTGCCAAAGCCTCCTGAGTAGCTGGGACTACAGGCGCATGCCACAATGCCCACCTAATTTTTCTATTTTTAGTAGAGATGGGGTCTCACTCTTGCTCAGGCTGCTCTCAAACTCCTGAGCTCAAGCAATCTTCCGTCTTTGGCCTCCCAGAGTGCTAAGATTACAGGTGTGAGCCACCATGCCCAACCCATAGTTAATTTTTTTATAGTGAAATGTTTAAACTTCTTTCTCATTTCCTTTTTTGTATATTCTATAGTTATTTTCTCTGACATTACCATGGAGATTACAGTTAACATCCTAAATTGTAACAGTCTAATTTTGAATATATACCAGGTTGGCTTCAATAACATCCAAAAACTCTGCTCCTCTACAGCTCCATCTCCACACCTGTCAGATGTCACAGCTTGCATCCTTACACATTGTGTGGCCAATAACAAACTCTTTGAAATGCATTAGTCTCTTAAGTTATATAGAAGACAAAAAGTGCAGTTACAAATCTTTGTTTCAGTAATAGTAGCTTTTGTGTATTTATCTTGTTTCCATAACAGTAGCTGATGTGTTTATCTTTATTGAGATCTTTATTTCTAATGTCCTTTCATTTTACCTTGTAGGACTCTTCTTGAGCATTTCTTGCAGGGCATATCTAGTGGTACAAATTCCCTCAGGTTTTGTTTATCTGGGAATATCTAAATGCCTCCTTCACTTTTGAAAAGCACTTTTGCTGGGTATAGGTTTCTTGGCTGACTGTTTTTTTGTTTTGTTTTGTTTCTGGCACTTTGAAAATACCAGGCTACTGCCTCTGTCCTCCAAAGTTTCTGATAAGAAATCTGATGGTGATCTTATTGAGGATCCCTTGTATGTGATGAGTCATTTTCTTGCTACTTTCAAGATTCTCTCTGTCTTTCAACGATTTGATTATAATGTATCTCAGTGTGGATCTGTCTTTTAAGTTCGTCCCACTTGGAGTTTGTTGAGCTTACTGGATGTTTATATTCATGTCTTTCATCAAACTTGGGAAGTTTTTGGCCATTGCTTCTTCATATAATTTCTGTGATCCTCACTGTGACTTTTCTCTTTCTGAAACTCCCACAGTGCATATATTTATCTGCTTGATGGTGTCCGACAGATCTCTTTACTTTTCTTCAACCTTTTTTCTTTCTGTTCTTCAGAATCAATAATTTCAATTGTCTTGTCTTCAACTTAGCTGATTTTTTCTTCAGCCTGTTCAAATATGCCTTTGAATCCTTCTAGTGAATTTTTCATTTCAGTTATTATACTTTTCAGCTCTGAAATTTCTTTCTGGTTCCTTTTTAGGCTTTCTATTTCTTGACTGATATTTTCATTTTATTCATACATCATTTTCTTGACTCTCTTCAAAACATCCTCCTTTAGTTCTTTGAGCATCTTTAAAGTCTTTTCCTAGTAGATCTGCCATCAGGTCTTTTTCAGGGACAGTTTCTGTTGAGTTATTTTTTTCCCTTTAAATGTGCCACATTTTCCTGCTTATTTGTATACCTTATGTTTTTTTAATTGAAAACTGGACTTTTAAATCTAATAATGTGATAACTCTAGAAATCAGCTTTTTTCCCCTTACCCAGGGCTTGCTGGGGTTTGTTATTGTTTTTGTTTATTTACTTACTTATTTTTTTATTGTTGTAGGCTGTTCCTGTATGAGAGATGAGCCTGAAGTATAAACTTAAGATCTTCTCAGGTCTTTTCTTTGCACCTTTTCCAGGCATGCATAGTCGCTTTCTAATTCTCTCCATGTATACAGTTGCTTCTGACTGTTCTAGTCTTTAATGTCTGGCTCCCAAAACGGGAAAAAGAGAAAAATGATAAGAGGAGGAAAAAGGTACCCTGGCCCATCCTCTTTGACTACACAGATGTGATCGAAGGCAGCAATCAGTGATTACAGCACAGATACTCCTGTTTAGAGGACAAGGGCCTTTTTGCCTACCCTGGCTTCCACAAGCCATATGCAAGCTGCTCCAGGAACATGTGCATAGCTGCCTACCAAGGGAGCTGTGGGTGGCTTGCTACTTCTGTGCTAAGAGCTGAAAGTGACCAAAATTAACACCTTATTTTATCATCAAGTCCTTTCCCAGAAAGTTACAAGCTTTCAATGGACTATTGAGTTTCACAATAGTTATATCAGACAGATTTTGCCAACACAGTTGTTGTCTAAGTCAGTGGTCCCCAGCCTTTTTGGCACTAGGGACCATTTTCACGGAAGACAACTTTTCCACGAACAGGGGTGGGGGGATGGTTTCGGGATGATTCAAGTGCATTACATTTATTGTGTACTTTATTTCTATTATTATTATATTGTGATATATAATGAAATAATTATACAACTCACCATAGGTTGGGGACCCCTGGCTCAGTGGAAAGACAGATTTCTGATGCTTCCTACTCTGCTGTGTCTCCAGAATTCTTCTATGATGATTATGTCAAAAGTAATAAACCTAACATAAATGGTATACTTTTCTTTTCTTGTTATTAATCAGTAAATACAGTTTTTGTTTTTTATTCTTAGAATGGGCAGCCCAATGTAACTATGCTGGTGATTTAAGTGCTTATAGTACTATATATGCCTATAGTAATATAGTATGTCTAAAAAGGTATAATTTTTGCCATTAGGAATAAAAACCACACGTATTAGCCAAATATTTTTAAGCTTTTTTTCTTTTCTTTTTTTTTTTTTTTTACGGGGCAGAGGTAGGGAGGGTTTAGTTTATTTGGTCCACTCTACATTTGGCATAATGCATAGTAAGCCCTTAGTTCTGGGAATGCATGCAGTAAGCTAGGCATCCTTGCAGTCAGCTCTCATGGAATTACCTGTCCTCTTATTCTTCAGTAAAGTTAGGATATACCAGGACTTTTATATTCTCTCCCACAAAGTTCAGCATTCAGTTATATATGGTCTTATGGTCTTATATCATGTTCTAAATAATTTATTCATAATGATTATAAGATTTTGAAAGACACTTGTTGTGCTTCTTGTTTGTATACCCAGTGCCTATTAGGTATTCAAAAACATTTGTTGATTAAGTCATCATGTATAAGGAATAATTTTTTGTGTGTGGAGTAGTGAAGGTTTTGAAACTTGGGTAGTAGTAGACATTTGGGTTGAAAGTGTGTATAACTTATTGTGAAGTATGTATAAATTTTTATACTTGAACTTTGACTTAAATTTTTAGTTATTAAGGATTCTTTCATTGTTTTTAATATAGTGCTGGTGGTATTTCCTAATATTTATTAAGTACTTTGTGCCTGATACCAATCTAACCAATTTACATATATTAACTCATTTAATCCTACCTGTGAAGTAATTATGCTTTAAATCCATATGGTATGTGAGGAAACTAAGGGATAAACAAGGTAAATAGTGGTTTTTCTTTTTTCTTTTTCTTTTTCTGGAGACAAAGTCTTGCTATGTTGCCCCAGCTAGATTGCAGTGGTGTTTCATCATAGCTTACAGCAACTTCAAACTCTTGGGCTCAGGCAATCCTCCTGCCTCAGCCTCCCTAGTATCTGGGACTACAGGCATGCCACCATGCCCAGCTAATTTTTTTCTGTTTTTAGTAGAGACGGAGTTTCACTCTGGGGTCTCACTCTTGCTTTTATAAACATACAGGCTGGTCTCCTGAGCTCAAGAGATTCTACCGCCTAAGCCTCCCAAAGTGCTAGGATTACAGGTGTGAGCCACCATGCTCAGCCAATTTTCTTAAGTACACAGAGTTAATAAGTGATACAGCTAGGATTCAAACCCAGAAAGAACAGCTAAAAACCTGCATTTAAATATTATGCTATAATGCTTCCCTGTGTTATATATGTGAAGTCTCAGATTTTTGTTGGATTTAAGGCCCCAAATTCAGCCAACTCCACCCTCCTAAACACACATACACACCCCTATTTCAATCCTTTGTTATCAGATATAGTGATTAGACTATCTTGAGATGATCATGGTCTGAAAATAATAGCTAAGCTATCAATTAAAAAGCAATCTTTGTGTGTAGTTAAATTGGACATACATGCTGACCTCCTGATAATTTCAGTTTTGTTTTTATCCTACATTGTTTGTCTGTGATTAACTCAAATAGTACTGACGCATCTGTATGTTCATAAAAGCACATTAGCAAATATGGGTTTAATATGGTAGTATAATCCCTTTTGTATTTTCACGTATGAGAAAATTCTGTTTTTATGTGCTCATATGGAACATAGGTAAAGGTAAGCAATGATAGGTAAGCATATTACTGCTGGTAGAGGCAAAAACAGGTAAATTGCATGATGTATTTAGGAGGAAAATTATTTGAGTATTAAAAATTGTCACATGGGGCTGGGCGTGGTGGCTCACACTTGTACTCCTAGCACTCTGGGAGACCAAGGCAGGGGGATTGCTTGAGGTCAGGAGTTCGAGACCAGCCTGAGCAAGAGCAAGAGCAAGAGCAAGATCCTGTCTCTACTAAAACTAGAAGGAAATTAGCTGGACAACTAAAAATATATATAGAAAAAATTAGCTGGGCATGGTGGCGCATGCCTGTAGTCCCAGCTACTAGGGAGGCTGAGGCAGGACGATCGCTTGAGCCCAGGAGTTTGAGGTTGCTGTGAGCTAGGTTGACACAACAGCACTCTAGCCTGGGCAACAGAGGGAGACTCTGTCTCAAAAAAAAAAAAACAATTGTCATATGAAATATTTTCAGTTGATTAATTGATGCACTGAAAGCTAGCATTTGACATTTAAATCTGCTATTAAAATGTTAAAAGAGCTAAAAGAAATAGTTTTTCTTCTCTAGTGTATTATATTCTTTACTGAAGCAGTATGTTAAAATTCATGGTAGTAGTAACACAAAAAGTGGGAAGCGTATACATGAAGTTACAGTGTTTTAAGGCCTTAGCGTCTGCTAAGTGATAAAAGTACTGACTTTTATTAGATTGTAGTAAGTCAAGGATGTTTGTTTTAATCATTAGGGTAACCATCATTAGAACACTAAAGGAACGCATGAGCTAGCAAAAGAAATTGAATAATGAAAACTATTGGATAAAGCCAGTAAAAGACAAGAGATGAGAAAAAGAGAATATAAAACAAGTGAATTGGGAAGAAACCAGTAGTATAATGGATAAAATTAAAAATATGTTAATAATGGCATCAAATGTAAAAGGATTAAAAGTTCCAAATAAAAGACAAAAGTTGTCAGACTAAATTTTTTAAAACCAAAATACATGTCATTTTCACGAGATGCATGATATATAAGAACACAGAAAGATTGAAAGTAAAAGGATGAAAATATATCATGCAGACACTAACAAAGGAAAGCTGATGGAGCTATACTTATATCAGGCAAAGTAAATATTAAGACAAGAAGCAATACTAGACATAAGGGTCATTTCATAGTAATAAGAAAAGGTCTATCCCCTAGAAAGATATAATAATTCTAAATTCCTGTGAACCTAATAATATGGCAAATGTGACAAAGCTAAAAGGAAAAATAACCAAAATGCAGTTATGCTAGGAGAATTGAACACACCTCTCTCAACTAATGGGATCAGCAACCCCCCCGTAAGTCTCCCCCAATTTCAACATGATTGACCAAATTGAAATATGTAAAATGCTGCACCTTACAGTGGCAGAATGGCTATTCTTTTTGAGTACACATGGAATAATAGCTAGTGAAGTTGAACATATACTGGGCCATAAAGCAAGCCTCAACAAATTTCAAAGGATTGAAATCATGTCTCACCACAGTGCAATTAAGTTAGAAATCAATAGCAAAAACCTAACTATAATAGAAAATTTCCAAATGTGTAGAAATTAAGCAATATACCTTTTAAAAAAATCCCTTTGGATGAAAGCAAAGTAAGAACAGGAATTAGAAAAACTTTTTAACTGATTAATAATAAATTTACATTAAAACTTGTGATATGCTTAGAATTTTAGACTAAAATTATGCTTAGAAGGAAATTTATAATCTAAAATGCATATATTAAAAAGACAAAGGCTGAAAATCAGTGAAAAATCATGGATCTTGATTGATATACATCTTAAGAAGTTAGAAAAAGAGCCGCAAATTAAATCCAAAGAATGTAGAGGGCAGAAAATAATTGTTACAGCCAAAATTAATGAAATCAAAACCAAAGTACAAAACAGAGAATGAACAAAACCTACACTTTTAATAAAAGTGGTAAACCCTCTGGAGGACTGATGAAGAAACAAAGGGAAAAGATATACATTTCCAATTTCGGAAATGAAAAAGGGACGCTTAGCAGAATAGATCCTACAGGCATTAAAAAAGATAGGACAAGATTTTCAAAATAACTTTACAGCAACAGATTTGAAACTTTAGATGAAACATACAAATTCCTATAAAAACTGAACTTGCTAAAACTTAAAAAGATAGAAAGTCTAAACAATTCCTTATTTATTAATGAAAATGAGTCTGTCATCTATAACCTTTCCACATAGAAATTTTAGATGATTTTTTAAAAATTTCAGATTATTATGGGGGTGCAAATGTTTGATTACATAAATTGCCTTTGCACCACTGGGTCAGAGCTACAACATCCCCCAGACAGCACGCGCTGCCCACGTTAGGTGTGAATTTACCCTTCCCTTCCATCCCTCTCGCACCTGCCCAACACCCAATGAATGTTACTTTGATATGTGCACATAGTGTTGATTATGGTGAGTACATGTGGTGTTTGTTTTTCCATTCTTGGGATACTTCACTTAGAAGAATGGGTTTCACCTCCATCCAGGTTAATACAAGAGGTATTATTAATAGTTCACCATTTTTTATGGCTGTTAATCCACTCATTTATTAATGGGCACTTGGGTTGTTTCCACATCTTTGCAATTGTGAATTGTGCTGGTATAAACATTCAAGTGCAGATGTCTTTTTTATAGAATGCCTTTTTTTCATTTGGGTAAATACCCAGTCGTGGGATTGCTGTATCAAATGATAGTTCTGCTTTTAGTTCTTTGAGGTATCTCCGTATTGCTTTTCATAGAGGTTGTACTAGTTTGCAATTCCACCAGCAATGTATGAGTGTTCCTATCTCTCTGCATCCATGCCAACATTTGTTGTTTTGGTACTCTTTGATAACAGCCATTCTCACTGGAGTTAAGTGATATCTAATTGTGGTTTTGATGTGCATCTCCCAGATGATTAGATATGTTGAGCATTTTTTCATATGTTTCTTGGCGATTAGTTTATCTTCTTTTGAAAAGTTTCTGTTCATGTACTTTGCCCACTTTTTAATGGAGTTGTTGATTTTTTCTTGCTGATTTTCCCGAGTTCCATATGGATTCTAATTATCAGCCCTTTATCAGATGCATGCAAATATTTTCTCCTAGTCTGTAGGTTATCTGGTCACTCTAATGATAGTTTCCTTGGCTGCGCAGAAGCTTTAATTTGATCAAGTCCCATTTATTTATTTTTGTTGATGCTGTGATTGCTTTTGGAGTCATCTTCATAAATTCTTTGCCTAGACTTATGTCTCTAAGAGTTTTTCCAACATTTTCTTCTAGAATTCTTACAGTTTCATGCCTTACGTTTAAGTCTGTTACCCACGATGAGTTGATTTTTGTGAGAGGTGTGGATCCTGTTTAAGTCTTCTACATGTTGCTATCCAATTTTATCTGCACTATTTATTGAATAGGGATTCTTTTCCTTAGTGTATGTTTTTGTCTGCTTTGTCACAGATCAGATGGCAATATGAGGATGGTTTTATATCTGGGTTCTCAGTCCTGTTTCATTGGTCTGTGTCTCTGTTTTTGTGCCAGTATCATGATGTTTGAGTTTCTATAGCTTTGTATTATAGCTTGAAGTCTGGTAAATTGATGTCTCCCCATTTGTTCTTTTTGTTTAATGTTGCTTTTGCTGTATGGAGTCTTCCTGTTTCCATATGAACCATAGAATTATTTTTTCTACATGTGTGAGAAATGATGTTGGTATTTTAATAGGGATTGCATTGAATCTGTAGATCACTTTGGATAGTATAGATATTTTAACGATATTGATTCTGCTGATCCATGAGCATAGTATGGTTTTCCATCTGTTTATATCCTTTGCTGTTTCCTTCCTCGGTGTTTTGTAGTTCTCCCTGTAGAGGTCTTTTACCTCCTTGGTTAAATATATTCCTAGATATTTTCTTTTCTTTGTTGCTATTGTAAAGGTATTGAGTCTTTGATTTGGTTCTCAGCTTGACAGTTGTTGGCATATATGAATGTTACTGATTTGTGTACATTCATTTTGTAACCTGAGACTTTGCTGAACTTATCTATCAATTCTAGTAGTCTCTTGGCAGAATCTTTGGGGTTCTCTAGATACAAGATCATATCATCAGCAAAGAGTGATAGTTTGGCTCTTCTGCCCCCATTTGGATACCCTTGATTTCCTTTTCTTGTGCGATTGCTCTGGCCAGGACGTCAGCTCTGTTGAATAGAAGTGGTAATAGAGGGCAACCTTGTCTGGTTCTAGTTCTAAACAGAAATGCTTTCAGTTTTTCTTTGTTCAGTAGGATTTTGGCTGTGAGTTTGTCAAATATGGCTTTTATCATTTTGAGGTAAGTCCCATGTATGCCTATTTTATTAAGTATTCTTATCATAAAAGGGTGCTGAATTTTGTCAAATACTTTTTCTGTGTCTATTGAGAGGATCATATGGTCTTTGTTTTTACTTCTGTTTATGTGGTAAATTACATTTATAGATTTGCGTATGTTGAACCATTCCTGCATCTCTGGGATGAATGACCATCCACTTGGTCATGATGGATTATGTTTTTGATGAGCAGGTGAATTTGGTTTGCTAGAATTTTATTGAGAGTTTTTGCATCTATATTCATAAGGGATATTGGTCTGTAGTTTTCTGTTTTTGTTGACTCCTTTCCTGGCTTTGGTGTCAAGGTGATGTTGGCTTCATAAAATGTGTTGGGGAGGATTTCTTCCTCCTTGATGTTGTGGAATAATTTCTGAAGGATAGGTACCAGTTCTTCTTCACAAGTCTGGTAAAATTCAGGTGTGAAATCATCTGGTCTGGGACTTTTTTTTTTTTTTTTTTTGGAAGTTTTTTTTATTGCTGCTTTAATGTCAGTACTTGATATTGGTCTATTCAGGAATTCTATTTCTTCCTGATTGAGCCTGGGGAGGCTGTGTGTTTCTAAAAATTTGTTCACTTCCTCCACGTTTTCAATTTTATGTGCACAGAGTTTTTTTTATAGTATTCAAAGATGATATTTTGTATTTCAGTGTTATCAGTTGTAATTTCTCCTTTTTTATTCCTGATTGAGCTTATTAGAGTCCTTTCTTTTCTGCTTCTGGTTAATCTAGTAAGAGGCCCATCAATTTTATCTTTTCAAAGAACCAACTTATTGTTTCATTGATATTCCATATAGTTCTTTTGTTACTGATTTCATTTAGGTCTGCTCTGATCTTGGTTATTTCTTTTCTTCTGCTGGGTTTGGCCAGTCTGATGATGATGTGTCATGGTGTTTGCCTCTTTGCCGTGAATCTCTTAGGAATCCTTTGAGCTTCTTGTACCTGTATATCTAGATTTCTAGCAAGGCCAAGGAAATTTTCCTTAATTATTCCTTTAAGTAGGTTTTCCAACCCTTGTGCATTTTATTCTTCACCCTCAGGGATGGTTATGATTGTTATGTTAGGCCTCTTTACCTAATCCCGTATTTCTTGTAGGCTTTGCCTGTTCTTATTTATCTGCTCTATCTCTGTAATTGACTTGTTTAATTGAAAGGTGTTGTCTTCAAGCTCTGATATTCTTTCTTCTGCCTGATCTAACCTGTTCTTAAGGCTTTTCATCATGTTTTGAAATTCCTTGAATTAATTTTTCATTTTCAGAAATTCTGTTTGATTTTTCTTTAATAATTCAATTTCTTTAGTGAATTTTTCATTCCTGCATTGTTTTATGGTTTCTTTTTGTTGGATTTCCATTTTGTCTTGTATTAATATTTCGTTGAGCTTCCTTACAATCCGTGTTCAAAATTCTTCATCTGTCATTTCAATATTCTGCTTTTGGTTATTATACATTGTTAGAGAGCTGGTGCTCCCTTTTGGGGGTGTCCTTTCACTCTGATTCTTCATACTTCTGGAATTCTTTCATTGATTCTTTCTCATCTGGAGCAGCTTTTGCTTCTTACTTTTGTATTTTCTTTTGTTTAGATAATTACATGCCCAATTTAATCTCTGTGCCAGTGGGTGGTGGTTGTGGGTGAGAATCAACCACACTTTGTATGATTGAGTCAGTAAATGCTGTATAGGCTGTGACCTCCTTGTCAGTAGATGGTGCTTGCCAGAAGGAACAATCTGCAGCATTGTTTTTGGGGCCTGTGACCATCTCTGGTTCTTCAGGAGAAGCACTCTAATGCCCCAGGTGGTGAGTGGGGCCCTGGAACTTCTAGGTGAGTCTTTATTCTCCACCACAGCAGAGGCAGGTGGGGGAGTGAGGCTGGGTGGGGCTGAGTTAGGTGAGCCTGCCCTCAAGCTCCACAAATGCTGACAAAGGATCTCCTTTGACAGGGATCAAAGGTCTGCTCCCCACCTCTGAGCAAAGCTGCCAGGGAGGGGCTAAAGTTAGGTCCAGATGATTTAACTAATGGATTCTTCCAAGAATTTACAGAAGAAATAAGATAAATATTACTAAAACTTTTTCACAGAATAAAAATCAAAAATATTTTCCAGCCTGTTATGAGGCCTTAATATCAACACCTGATAAGGACAGCATAAGAAAGGAAATTTTCAAGCCCATTTCTCTTTGGGTGAAAAAATGTAAAAGTGTTAGCAAATCAAATTCAGCTAGGTAAATATTAATAGTTAGATATAGATGTATAGATACCATAAGCAAATTGGGTTTACTAAGGGAACACAAGTTTGATTTAACATTCAGAACTCAGTCAATATAATTGACCAAATTAACAGAAAAAGAAAGAAAAATCACATCATCTCAATAGGTTTTTATCAAATAGAAGCCAAAAATGTTGAGCTCATAGAAGTAGAAAGTAGAATTCTGAGAATTAGAGGCAGGGTAAGGGGAAGAGAGGAGGGGAGAGGTTGATTAACAGATAGGGAATTACAGCTAGAAAGGAAGGAGTTCTGGTGTTCTGCAGTACTGTAGAGTGAATATCATTTACTATGGTTTATTGTATATTTTCAAAAAGCTAAAGGGAGGATTTTGAATGTTCACAACACAAATAATAAATGTTCAAGGTGATGGATATGCTAACTACTCTGATTTGATCATTATACATTGTATATGCATATCAACATATCACTCTGTATCCCATAAATATGTCTAATTACTATATGTCAACTAAAAATTTATCAAAGTAGAAACTTACCTTGAGGAAGCAGTAAGTCATTAACCTCTGAGTGCTTTTGTTTGTAGTTTATCCTGCCTGTAGGAAGAAAGTAAACAAGGAATCTACGGCAAGGGGGCCTCTCTACTTTAGTTAATGGAAAATCTATCTTCTAGCTGTTCAGGTCAAAAATCTTAGTGTCCTGGCCAGGCGTGGTAGCTCACGCCTGTAATCCTAGCACTCCGGGAGGCTGAGATGGGAGGATTGCTTGATTTTAGGAGTTTGAGAGCAGCCTGAGCAAAAGTGAGACCCTGTCTCTACTAAAAATAGAAAGAAATTAGCCTGGCAACTAAAACTAGAAAAAAAATATTAGCTGGGTGGGATGGCACATGCCGATAATCCCAGCTATTCAGGAGGCTGAGGCAGGAGGATCGCTTGAGCCCAGGAGTTTGAAGTTGCTGTGGGCTAGGCTGATGCCACCACACTCTAGCCTGGGCGACAGAGTGAGACTCTGTCTCAAAAAAAAAAAAAAAAAAAAAAAAGTCTTAGCGTCATATTTTATTCATGTCTTTCTTTCACACCCCATATACATTTCATGAGCAAATCTTGTTGGTTCAACCATGAAAATATATCCAAAATGCAGCCAATCCACACCCACTCCTATTACTACCACCTTAGCTTAAGATAGTATTATTTCATCTTGATTATTCCAGCCTCCCAACCAGTCTCCTTTCTGCTCTTATCCCCTCAGTATGTTTTGAACACTGCAGCCTGAGTGGTCCTTTGAAACTGTAAATCAAATCATGTCATTCCTTTACATCCCTATACAGGGACTTCACATCTTACTTAGATAAAAAGCCACATCCTTACTTTGACCTGCAAGATGCTTCATGGTCTTCTTTTCTGTCACATCTCTGATTTCATTTGCTGCCATTCTTCCTCTCATTCTTCCTACTGAACTCACACTAGTCTATTTGCTGTTTCTCAAGTGTACCAGGCACACATCAACCACAGGGTCTTTTGCACTTGCTATTCCCTTTGCCTAAAATACTTTACTCTGAGATATGCAGATGGCTCCCACCCTTCCTTCAGGTCTTTATGTAAACATCAGCTTTCTAGTGAAATCTTTCACATTTCACTCCATCTAAAATTTCAGTTCCCTGCTCCTATGTTTACTAACACTAACATTTTATGTTTCCTATTTATTTTGCTTCTTTTCTGTTTCTTCAAACTAAATGAAAGCTTCACATCGGGCAGGAGATTTTTGTCTGATTTGTTAATTGTTACATCTTTGGCTATTAGAACAATGTTAGACATAGTAGATACTCAAATATTTGTTGAATAAATGAGGCTAAGATAAAAATGTAGGCCTTCCCTGTAATTTTTTTGTCAATTAGATGAACTAGGAGGAAGCACATAGTAGTGAGTGACTCAAGATATCTGAAACAAAACTCAAAAAACACTGAAAGGAATACAAAAAAATCCATATCATGTACTATGACCTGAACGTGTCTCCCCAAATTCATATGTTGGAACTTAAACCCAATATGATAGTATTAAGAGGTGGGGCCTTTAGGAGGTGATTAAGTTACGGGGCAGAGTTCTCTTGACTGGGATTAGTGACCTTACAAAATGGCTGGAAAGACCTAGCGAGGCCCTTTTGCCTTTCTGCCACATGAAGGCACAGCATTCAAAGCACAATCTTGGAAGCAGAGACTGGGTTCTCACCAGACACCAAACCTGCTGGTGCCTTGGTCTTGGACTTTTCAACCTCTAGAACTGTGAAAAATAAGTTTCTTTTGTTGATAATTACCCAGTCTCAGCAGCACAAACAGACTAAGACACCATATGATCCAGACATCCTACTTCTGGGTACTTATCCAAAAGATAAGGATCTTGAAGAGATATATATACTGTGGTGTTGTTCACCATTGCTAAAATGTAGAAGCAGTCCAGTTCCATCAACAGAACAATGTATTAAAATATGTGGTATGAAATCAAAGACTCAATTCCCTTCAAAATAGCAACAAAGAAAATAAAGTACCTAGGAATATGTTTAACTAAGGAGGTAAAAGACCTCTATAGGGAGAACTACAGAGGACGTAAACAGGTGGAAGACCATACCATGCTCATGGGTCGGCAGAATCAACGTTGTTAAAATGTCTATACTACCCAAAGTGATCTACAGAGTCAATGCAATCCCTGTTAAAATACCATCATCATTTTTCACAGATATAGAAAAAATAATTTTACGCTTCATATGGAGCAAGAGAAGACCCCATATAGCAAAAGCAATCCTAGGCAATAAAAACAAAATGGAAGGTATCAATTTACCAGACTTCAAACTATACTACAAGGCTATAGTAATTTAAAACAGCTTAGTACTGGCATAAGAACAGGGACATTGACCAGTGGAACAGAACAGAGAACTCAGATAGAAAACCATCCTCATATAGCCGTCTCATCTCTGACAAAGCAGACAAAAGCAGATACTGGGGAAAAGAATCCTTAGTCAATAAATGGTGCTGGGAAAACTGGATAGCCACATATAGAAGACTGAAACAGGATCCACAAAAATCAACTCATGCTAGGTAACAGACTTGAACCTTAGGTGTGAAACTATTAGAATTCTGGGGGAAAACATTGGAGATACTCTTCTAGATATTGGCCTAGGCAAAGAATTTATGAAGAAGACCCCAAAGGGAATCACAGCATCAACAATAATAAATAAATGGGACCTGATCAAATTAAAAAGCTTCTGTACAACCAAAGAAACTGTCACAAGAGCTAACAGACAATCTACAGAATGGGAGAAAATTTTTGCAAACTACACATCCAATAAAGGGCT
>CAUYRT010053242.1:0-62685 GCA_963574885.1 Lepilemur ruficaudatus
AATAATGGCTAGCAAACCTATAAAAAAAGTACTCAACATCTCTAATCATCAGGGAAATGCAAATCAAAACCACAATGAGCTATCACCTCCCTCCAGCGAGAATGGCTTTTATCAAAAAGTCCCAAAACAATAAAGGCTGGCGTGGATGCCGAGAGAGACAGGAGCACTCTTACATTGCTGGTGGAACTGCAAATTAGTACAACCTCTGTGGAAAGTAATTTGGAGATATCTCAAAGAACTAAAAATAGAAATACCATTTGATCCAGCAATCCCACTACTGGGGATCTACTCAAAGGAAAAAAAGACATTTTACAATAAAGACATCTGCACTTGAATCTTTATAGCAGCACAATTCACAATTGCAAAGATGTGGAAACAACCCAAGCGCCCATCAGTACATGAGTGGATTAATAAAACGTGGTGTATGTATACCATGGAATACTACTCAACTACAAAAAACAATGGTGAACTAGCACCTCTTATATTATCCTTGTTAGAGCTTGAGCCCATCCTTTGAAGTGAAGTATCACAAGAATGGAAAAATAAGCACCACATGTACTCGCCATCAAATTGGAACTAACTGATCAACACTTAGGTGCTCACATAGAAGTAATATTCATCAGGTGCTGGGTGGGGGGGAACGGGTAAACTCACAACTAATGGGTGCAGAACACACTGTATGGGGGAAGGGTACGCTTGTAGCTCTGGCTTAGGTGAGGCAATGGCATTATTTGTAACCAAAATGCTTGTATTCCCATAATATTCTGAAATTTAAAAAAAATAAAAATAAATAAAAATTAAAAAAAAAATTCTGTTCGTGTCTTTTGCCCACCTTTTGATGGGGTTGTTTGTTTTTGTCTTGCTGGCTTGTTTGAGTTCTTTGTACATTCTGGATATTAGTCCTTTGTTGGATATATAGTTTGTGAATATCTTCTCCTATTCTATAGGTTGTCTGTTTACTCTGTGATTATTTTCTTTGTTGTGCAGGAGTTTTTTAATTTAATTAAGTCCCATTGATTTATTTTTGTTATTGCAGTATTCGCCTTTGGGGTCTTAGTATAAATTATTTGCCTAGGCCTATGTCTAAAGAGTTTTTCCTATGTTTTCTTCTAGAATTTTCATGGCTTCATGCCTTACATTTAAGTCTTTAATCAATGTGAATTAATTTTTATATATGGCAAGAGAAAGGGTTATGTTTCATTCCTCCGCATGTGGCTATCCAATTTTCCCAGCATCACTTATTGAATAGGGCATGCTTTCCCCAGTGTATGTTTTTGTTTGCTTTTTCAAAGATCAGTTGGTCATAGCTACATGGTTTTATTTTTATTTCTGGGTTCTCTAGTGTGTTCCATTGGTCTATGTCTCTACTTTTATACCAGTACGATGTAGTTTTGGTTACTATAGCATTGTAGTATAATTTGACATCAGTTAGTGTGATGCCTCCAGATTTGTTCTTTTTGCTTAGATGGCTTTGCCTATTCAGGCTCTTTTTGGTTCCAAATGAAGCTTAGGATTATTTTTTCTAGATATGTGAAGTAAGATGTTGGTATTTTGATGGGAATTGCATTGACTCTATAAATCACTTGAGTGGCCATCACTGTCAAAACTTACACTCTGTCTCTTGCTCTCTCTTTTCTCTCTCCCATTATTACTTTTCTTCTTTTTTCTTTCCTTTTGCTTTATATTATATAAAATCACATTTCTTTTCTTTGTGATCCCGTTATAGTATAAGGGTCTTTGCTAGTCTTGTTTATAGTCCTGAGAATGGTACCTAAAGAATGAGTCACTTCTTGATATACTTTGGAGGAATGAATGAAAGTCCTAGATTGTTTGTCCTAAGCACTCATTGCTTCACTTGATAGTGGGAAGTCACGTGTAGTTTGTTTATTCTTATCTTCACCCCTCCTTAATAAATGAGTCCCAATCTCTCTTCTAAGATTTCTGATACTTTTTCACTATGTCTTCAGTTTGGATGTACTGTTTCATGTTATCCATATTTTTTAATCAAGATATTAAACAAATGTTTTTGAGTTCTAGGTAGATTCTTGTTATCAGACCTTTGTCAGAGGTGTAAAGAGCAAATATTCTCTCCCATTCTGTGGGTAGTCTATTTGCTCTAGTGAGAGTTTCTTTAGCTGTGCAGAAGCTTTTTAATTTGATCAGATCCCATTTGTTTATTTCTCAAAACATGTTACAAATGTTGGACCCTTCCAAAAGGTTAAATAGATTAAATAACTGTTCTTGGTCACCGTCAATCAATAGATAGGCACTCACAATGTACCCTAAAATAATCTGAAGTACGGTAAAGTTAGGAAAGGAGGGAAGGAAGGAGAGGAAGAAAGGAAGAAAAGAGGTCTTCTTGTAAAAAAGTCTTTAGGAATCTGTGAGCCACTAAAATAAATTGGTTTCATGGAATCTATCTATAAAACAATCTTTGAGCTTCTGAAAATGATTTTATTTTACTTTGGTGAGTAATTTATAGGTGGGTTCCCAAAAGTAGTTATGACTAAAATATCAGAATTATAGATTCTGAACTCAAAGTTTGCTGCCAATAATGATAAATGATTACATCTTAGTACATGCAAAATATTTGTTAGAAATGAAAAATTTGACATACATTTCAAAAGAATTTTCTTGCTAACTCTTTAAGTTAGTTTCTTGATTGTGGACACAAAAAACTGATGTATACTCTCTAAGACATTTTTGAAACTATTGTCAATTTGGTTGATCTACTATAATTAATTAATAATTTCTAATAATTTTGTGGAGAATCTGAGGGAATGTCATACCTGCTATGCAAAACTCCTTTCTCTGAAAAATCTTTCACATTCTGTTTCATATTTCACTCTTCTAGTCTTGCTGCTCTTGCTGTGATTTAGAGGTTTTCCAAGATGGAAGTGGCAGGAGGAATAAAAATCACTATTTTTACTTCTGTAGACTTATCTTTAAAGTTTTTACTTTTTCCTTCAAACTATCCTTGACAGCAATGCCATAATTATTTTTCCAAAGAACACAATGTGACTGAAATATTTCTTATGTTAAAATGTTAAAATCTTTTGTTCATTCTTATAAATGCTTAAATTGTAAACTGGCAACCACATGCCTCTCCCTACATGTCCAATTGTTCAAAATCAGAATTTTCACATTAAACTATCTGGATTTCCTGATTCTTCTGAAAAAAATGGGATGATCCAACAATAGTGTGACTTTATTTTTTTATGGTAGCTGTGAGTTAGAACTAAATAAATATGGCTGCCGCTCCTGGACTTGCCATGAGTTCTTCAGTGTTCCACGGTTACCACCACTCCTTGTGGTCCCCTGGAGCTAGCCACATCACTCTTTTATTTAATCTGCCTGGCCTCTTCTAGGTCTTTGAGTTTATAAATCCTGATTGTGATTATAATGTTAGTAATCCTTGTGAGGCATAAAAAACCCTTGTGGTCCTGCCCTAGGCCCCAATCCACTCTGCTAGTTGCATCTTCTCCATGCATTCTGTACTGATTCATAACACCCATGCTTCCTCAAGCCTCTTCCATTTTCACTTTCTGAAATGCACTGCTCTTCATGTCAGTCTGGTGAGCACCTGAGATCCTTCAATTCCGTAAACGGCTGCTCCTTTGAAAGGCTTTCCCATACTGAAGCCCAATCAACCCCTCTGTAGAGTTAAACAAAGACCCTTAAAGTTCCAAAATAACTAAATTTAAACCAAACCGCCACTTAAACTTGTATTGTAATTCTTACCATATGATGTGATTTTTAAGTCTGGTCTGTTTTTCAACAAGACACAGATTTTTCAGGAAAAAACTTCAACCTTCCCATTTTAGTCTTCCGGTCTCCAGTGCCTAGAGTACAAAACTGTAGTTTTAAAATGATTGGTTAAATTGAATCAACTTAAATTTTTATTTAAAATTTCTAGGTAGCCGCATCAATTAACTGAATTTTAAAATGTAGAATTAAACTTTTGGAGATTTAAAAAGCTAACCTCAGTCTATTCATGTGTAAACAATTAGTTGGGAGAAGAGCAGCTTTTCATAGTAGCATAGCATTTAGATAATGATTCCCATGTGGATGTGTGTGTGGATGTGTGTATATGTGTATATATATGTATATATATATATAAATTAGGCATAAAGTATAAAAAAAGGAAGGAATGTATTTGTTGTCAAACTTCCTATATTTCTCCTCTGTGAAGCATTTGATGCTTAAACTATCAATAAGATAGTAATTTTTGTAGACTTTATTTTTTAGCTTTATTAGGGTATAAATGACAAAAATTATATATATTTATGTATACAATGTGACATTTTGATATATATAAACATCGTGACATGATTATATCAAGGTAACCAAAATATCCATCACCTTACATACTTATTTTTTGTGGTCAGAACACTTAAGATCTTCTGTCTTAGCAATTTTCAAGAATATAATACATGATTATCAACTGTAGTCACCATGCTGTACAATAATCTCCAGAATTTGTTCATCCTGTGTGATTGAAACTTTGTTCCCTTGACCAACATGTCTCCATTCCCCAACCCCCTTCTGCCAGCCCCTGGCAATCACCATTCCACTCTCTGCTTTTATGAGTTGGACTTTTTTTAGATTTCATATATTAGAAAAGTTTCAGATTCACAGCAAAGTTGAGTGGAAAGTGTCCCAGAATGGTACATTTGTTAAGTCGATGAACTTATATTAACACATCATTATCACCCAAAGTCCATAGACTGCATTAGGGTTCACTCAGAGTGTTAAACATTCTATGGGTTTTGACAAATATATAATAACATGTATCTATCAATATAGTATCATACAGAATAGGTTCACTGCCCTAAAATTCTTTGTACTCAGCCTTTTTATTCCTTTCTCCCTGCTAACCTCTGATCTTTTTATTGTCTTCATGGCTATGTCTTCTCCAGATTGTCATACAGTTAGAATCATAGAGTATGTAGCCTTTTTATATTGGCTTCTGTTACTTCATAATATGCATTTAAGATTCCTCCATGTCTTGTCATGGCTTATTGTTCATTTCTTTTCTAGCACTGAATGATATTCCATTGTCTAGTACAACTGTTTAATTATCATTCAGCTAATGAAGTCCTTCTTGGTTGCTTCCAACTTTTGGCAAATATGACTAAAGCTGCTATAAATATCCAAGGGCAGGTTTTTGAGTAGACATAAGTTTTCAACTCATTTACGTAGTAACTTTTGTTACCCATCTCATCTTTTACACCTGCAGTTTGAGGGCTAGATTTGACTTTCATTTCAAACATCATTTTTTATTATGGCAGAGATGATGTCATGTAATTAAAAATGCCTCACATATTTGCTAACTTTTTATTTAAATGATTATTCTCATGATTATAGAGGAAGAAAGGTACATCAAAACTTTCCTGTGAGAAACCTTTTAAATATATATTGTTAGGTCTTATTGTAGAGTCCCCAGGAGAGGGTTAGGGCCCCAGAAAGATTTTTTCTTTCTTTAAAAAAATTTTTGTAATCTTGCTCTTAAAGACTATATTTTCATCATTTCTAAAGTTTAAATACCTTGATACTGTGAATGTTCAATGCAATAATTTTACTGAAAGAGATTATTTTTCAATAAAATATATAGTGAAAGTAAAGGTAGCAAGGGAATACAAGTGGAAACATTAATTCTATCGTGGAAAGAGTGACTTTATTGCCTGCATATTTGAACAGTACATTCTATATACCCTTTGGAAAAGGAAAAATACTGGTTCTTGGCAAGTGCCATGTCTTCTTTTATGTATCTCTTCTGTTTTATATCTGAAATGTCTACTTGATATAATCAAGGGGAATAATGTGACTCAAACTTTTGTGAAGAATGAATTTAAACTACTAGTATTAAATTTTCAGTTCACAGCATACGGGGAATGAAAGATGGCACTCTCTTGGTCTTCTTTCCCCCTGGCTTGCATAGATAAAATAGAATACAGAATTCTTTATTTTAATGCTACCTGGCCAAAACTTTGGGAAATAAATCAAATGCTGAAATATATTAAATTCAAGGCATTGGTGAGCTGTCATGGAATAGCTATAAGTGTACGGGCATGAGAGACAGAATGGTTTGATTTGAATTGTGTATGAGCTCAGTTTTTTTATCTGGAAAATGATGATACTCTTACCTAATTTATGGTGGTGTTTTTCGAGACTTAAATAGTGCAATCCATTTGAAAGTAACTGTTCTGTGCTTAGAGCATGGTAGGCACTCACAATATTAGTTGCCTCCTTCGCTACCCCACCAAGAGTTTCAGAAAACAGCAAGTCATCACCTTCTGTGTGGAAAGCGCTACGTTTGACACTTGGCAGTAGAATGCTAACTAACATCCTGGTTCTTCATGTGCAGATTATTATAACACTATAAACAGAATTAGTTGCTACTGCCCTTTTGAAGCTGTGACACCTGTGACACCATAACTAGGACATACTTATGTTGAACACTGAAGCATATAAAAACCTTTGAAAATGACAGTTGTATGTCTCATACCAGGGGAACTACTGGATTTGAAGAAAGTTGAGAGACTTGGAGAGGTTGAGATGGAAGCTAGTCAAGTAATCAAATATTAGTCTATAAAACCTCAGATAATGGCTTTACGTTCCCCTCTATGAATGTGTGTCTAATATGACAGCTACCTCAGCCACATGTGGCTATTTGAATTTAACTTGATAAGTAAAATAAATTCTCCAGTCACAACACAGTTCAAATGCTCAATAGCTTCTAGTGGTTTCCATGCTATTTAGCACAGATATAGAATGTTTCCGTTATTACAGAAAATTCTATTAGAAAACTCTTCTAAAAGTAAGGTTCAAATTTACGGCAAAGATGGGAAGAAGTAAATTATTTGCCAGTCTTTTTCTGAATTCTTGTACCCATAATGGAGAGGATGCAATGCTGACAAGAAAATATGAGAGAAGGAAATCATAGGTAATTCATTAGGTTTTTACTTACATTGATGACCTTTATTAAATACTTAATAATAAATTTCAGTTATATGATTTAATTTGCACTCACATACACATAGCCAGCAAGGTGTGCATTGTTTTCTATGTTCATTGTATATAAGAGGAGACTGAGACGCAGACTTTAAATAAATTTCCCAAGACATCATAGCCTGAAGGTGATATAACTGAGTTTGAACTCAGGTAATTGGACTTTAGGGCCCTAGCTGGTGATTAACCTGAGAGGCAGTGAATTGAATTCAAAGCCTTTGGAAGAAAATTTGAATTCTTTCTTTTTACTGCAACCAATCTTGGTTGTTGCCTGAAGGGAATGGGGGGCACACTTTTAGAATGCATAACTCTTCTCTTGTAGGTTAATCAACCAATCTGTCAGTATTTTAGGGACTGTGAGTACATATTTTGGATCAATCCCACTGAGAGATACAAAGATAAACGTGAGAGTCTTGATATTAGAAAATTTAATATGTATGCTATCGATTGCTTCCACATAATCCCAATGGTTTATTGATAGTAATTTCTCATTTTGCTAACACAGAATGTTGAATCCCACACCATAAAGGCTGGTGTTAATGGCAAGACTTTTGCTAGTGAGTGAGGGAGCCTAAATTTCTGCTCAATTTTAGTTCAGCTTAACTGATCACTACTCATCATTTCATATTAAGTAACTTTGAAAACAGATGTGAAGGTATTACTTAAATTTTTCAGTTATGCTTTTTGGAATTTATGGGAAGCATTTTATGTATAGTTATGCTGTAAGTTTACTGAATTTTGAAAGCCCTGGAAACATGTCCCTTGTGGATATCAGAACATGAATACAGAGTATTTGTTCCTGCCTTCAAGTTGATTTTGATCCAGTTTGAGGGGTCAAGTCTAACCATTTATTCCTTCACCTATCAATCAATTTTTGAGGGCATGATATACAATAGCATTGTCTGGAAAAAATTTCGTGATTAAATAATCAAAGATGCTATATAATTTAAGTGTTGTAGGAGTTGAAAATTCATCAGTAAAGGGAAAACTAATATGGGAAACCTATCAGGTGACCTATGTGTGGAGGTTCTCTTTTGAATTCCTGGTGAGCACAGATTAGTTATATGTGACGGGCTTTATACATATTCTGCGTGAGTCTTCACAAATCATTTGGAATAATAGGGTGACTTTTAAAAAAATCTACCAAATAAAATGTTTTGTCTGGATGAAGACTGGAAGCTTCCATTCATACTGTTTACTATTTCCCAGCCTGCAGCTGGGAGCATTCAATCTAACATCTCCAAAGCAGAAGCAAATACCCAATAAATTACAAGTGCCAATTAGTTATTAATAGACCATTGTTACTGCTGAATTCCTTTGCATTGGGCATTCCCAAGTTATGAAGTGTCAATAGCCAGCTTTCATTTTATTTGTCTTAAAATAATTTTAATGTCTTTCAATATGATTGCATTGAATTTTAAGTTAATAATCAGACTGTGGTATATGATATATAGATGATTTTGTAAAGGCCACCAGCTTGTGGGGGCAAATGCTATTTTGATTTGTCTTCTAAGGTGGTTGTTCTTGTAAGTACTTAAAGAGTGGGCTGAAGGATTTTTGAGGGGCTTGTTACTTGTGGTTATTCTCTCAAAATGCACCCCTTGGTGGTTAAGTGTCAAATCCATCTCTTGTTTCTCCAGCACAGTATGGATATTTTATTCCTTTTTTGCCACACAGATTGTGTACCTTATGCCCTTTAGCGTGCCCTTAGTTGTGTTGAGTATTTTATAGTTCCTAGATTATAGTTCTTGTGTATAAACTCACTCATTGGTTTGAAGTGGTTTCACAAGTCCTCCACCTCCTAGGGGGTATAGGTAGTAGGTTTAAAATGGCTCAGTGTTTGGGCCTATTTATGTTTTTTTCTTAAAGATGATATTGGCCCTATTTACATCATAAAGTTTTACAGTCTCCTCTTGGAGATTTCTTTTTTAGCAAATCCTTTTTATAAAAACTTTTGGTTGATATTATTTACCTACTTTGATTGTTTTTATTTGAAAGTATTGATAAAATATAAAAGTCACTCACAATCCTACTACTTCTTTTGGAATTACATAAAATAAGAAGTAAATGATACTCTAAACATCAATCAATCCCCTTCCTCAAAGGTGATTGCTATCAATTTGACGCATGTCCTTCTTGAGCTCCTCCTAAATTTAGATTCTATAAATATATAAATATTCATATGTATATCACAACATATTTATATGCAATTTAACTTTATATATGGCCATCTGTAGTGCATGTGATATGTATACACACACACTGATGTGTATGTATATACAAACATCATAAAATGAAATGATGGTACAAATATCTGTTTAAAATTTATTTTGCTTAGGAGTATATTGTGAGACTATTTCTGTTTTACCACATATACACTTATCTTATTATTTTCATTGATTTAATAGAGTTTCATTGTATATTATAGGTTATTCCACCACCCCTCGGAGCATATTTTTATTTCTAATTTTCCCATTTGGTGTTATAACAAATATACTTGTATGTATATTTTAAGCACTAATGCTATTATATCTGGATAATATATTTTTAGAAGTGAATTTATAGATGTAAAGATACATGCATTTTAATTTTAATAAATACTATGCAATGTCTGATTGTTTTTACAACTCATATAGGAAAGCATTCCTTTCAAAACCATAACTGATGTCTGGATCAAATTAGTTAAGGAGATATTGCTATGTAGGTCACTCTATATATGATTCATCTATATAATGCCTGAAATATATGTCTGCATAAATATTTGTATAGTTATGCAAAAACATTGATTATGTTTACCTCAAATCAAATTCAGTCTACAACCAACAGATGGATCTTTGAGATTAGACAACCCCCCCCCTTTTTTTTTGGTGACAGAATCTCACTCTGTCACCTCAGATGGAGTGCAGTGGTATCATCATAGCTCACTGCAACCTTAAACTCCTGGGCTCAAGCAATCCTTCTGCCTCAGCCTCCTGAGTAGCTGGGACTGCAGGCATGTGCCACTATGCCTGTCTAATTTTTCCATTTTTTGTAGAGACGGGGTCTCCCTCTTGCTCAGGCTGGTCTTGAACTCCTGACCTCAATCAATACTCCTGCCTCAGCCTCCCAAAGTGCTGGGATTACAGTGTGAGCCACAATGCCTGGCTCAGACACAGCTTTTGAGTGATGTAGTATCTGAATGTTTTAGTTATGCAGCCACAAAATCCCTGGAAGTGAAGAACTCTAGTAAGAGTTTGATGTTAGCAGGACTTTACCAGTCCACTTAGGCCACTATTTTTTTTATATTCATTCTTTTAAATGAGCTCAACAGTCAACAACTTTTTGGTTATATTTGTTGGTTCACAGTCAACAGAGAATATACTCTTAAATTTAGATCACAAAATGCTTCTCCCTTGATTTTTTGCTCTTTAAGGCAAAGCTCTATGTAGCCCAGGTCATCCAAATACTTGGCTTGGTCTTTCACATCACATAGAATCACATTCTATAGCTTCATGGAATGTTATGGAAACAGGTTATATTCTATTAAGTAAATTTTAACAATCTGTAATGCTTGGTATGGTGCCAAGGGAGATTTCCTGGCTAAAATTTTATGAGAGATGGTTAATTGGAAAGTCTGTCCAGGTTCAGACACTCCCTTAGCTTAGGCACTTTTCTTACAGAAGAGAAATGTACAATGTAAATAATATCTTTCGAGGTCAATTAGCAGAGTTCAGACCAGAATTATGTTGTATTACGTAGCATAGCTATGGATTAAGGGAAAATATTCTGGAAGAAAGACTTCAGAATGTTATTCTTAAAAGATTTTTAATGTCTTCCTTTATTGGTATTGGTGATTGAGTTTGCAATGTTAAATACTTCTGCTCTCTTTTGACTTTATAATTCTTGCGTAATTTTTATGGGGTGTGCATATGTATACATGTAAGAATGCGGGTATATGTGTTATACATATATTTATATACTATATTTGTGTTTCATTCCTCTTTCACAAATAAGAAATACATTTATAAATACTGTGTGATAAATACCGACAGAATGCTTAAGTGAAAAGGGAGGCCAAAAAATAATAATAGAAGAGAAAGAGAAGAGGCAATCTGAGCCAGGAAAGGGACTTATGTATATTTACTACTAGTTATTAAAGGATATGTGCTAGCAGGCACAGATTTTCATATTCTCCTAAAGTCTGGTAAGTTGTATAGCATTGTATTTCTTTCCTATAGTTCTTCACAAACCTACTTATTGACATGAGGTTATTCCAAAGCATTTTGTTGTAAACATAAATGTGTTTTTAATGTGTTACTGTGATGACTTTGCCAGATATTCCACCAGAGTGAATTTATTTATTTTGCAGAGTCTGCCATTGAAGAAGATTCCATGCAAAGCCAGTGCACCCTCAGGCTCCTTTTTTGCCCGAGACAATACAGCAAATTTCTTATCCTGGTGCCGAGATTTAGGGGTGGATGAAACATGTCTATTTGAATCAGAAGGTTTGGGTATGTATTTCCTTCAGAATTTTAGCTGATAAAATACTCAAATTATCTTTTATCTTTGTTCATATAGCCATCAAAAGTTTTTTGTGTAATGTCATTTCACAGATGATTAGCATAAAAAATCTGAGTCTATTGTTAACTTGAAGGTTTACTGTAAACTTGACCCTTTGAAGATTGAAAAATGCATTTGCCTTTTTTCTATTGGTCACCTTGTGGATAAAAGAATAGAAACAGAAGTAGCACAATTCTTTCCAAGCTAAAAATAGGGCCATTAGTGCTAAATTGCTGGGTATCTAGAAAACATTAGGCTAAATTTTACCACCAGGTTTTAATCTGGATTAGAAGTGTAGCTACCTGTGTCCTAGCCACAGAGAACACTATTGTCTTTTCAACTCTACAAAAGTATGAAAACACTATCTTCCATTAGTCAGCCCCATCTTTGTTGAAACTAAAGTTTATTAGTTCATTTATTTATCTGTTTTTTTAGTGAATTAAAAATCAGACAAGCAAGCAAGATATTGAGATAACTGAAGATAATGAAATAGAAGACAGATACCTCACTACCTAGGCCTACTCAGATTACTGTAGCTTGTTTTGTTTTCTCATTGAATTTTGGCAAATCCCCTTTCTAGATCATAGAGTGAGCTTTTGTATTTTCTTGGAAGAAAACATACATTGGAGTGTTAAGTATTTCAACACTGCTTAATACCCTAGGATTAACTGTTCAAAACTCCTCCATAGTCTCCACCACAGGACAACTCTAATGTAGAGAATATTAGAATTATTAAAAATGGAACCAAGTAAAGAAAGGAGACATCTAGAAAGAAAAATATTTGGTTCTTTTGCCCAAGGCTTAAAAAATCAATTTACAAGTTCACGTAACACTAACTATTAATATCAAAGGAAGCTGGGCATCTTTCAGAAAGAACAAGTATACGAATTACCTTCCCAACAGTCAACATACTCATTGCCTCTAGGCTTCCCAGAACAATATTCCCCTGTGGAACCTGGGAAATTGATGGTTACAGCTGAAAACTTACTAATTTTATATGCTTAAGAAAATTTGTATTTGTTTGAAGAAGAGTTGATGTGATATAGAAATGACTGTGACCAAATTTCCAAGAATTCTCTCAGCAAAGAAAAGAATAACATGAATTTAGACTGGGAGAACAGTCTAGACCTGAAAAAATACCAACTGCACAGTAGTATGCTGTATACAAGAGTGTGCTCCTGGAATAATCATTAAATAAATGGACTTTGATTGTTCTTACCATTTCCTCACATCAAGATGTTTGTGGATGTAGATGATGCCTATTTTTCAGTTCAGTGGTAGACTTACAAATAAATTTTAACTTTCAGGTTTGTAGAAAACTATGTGAGCTGAGAATTACAGGAAGGGGAGGGGTGTGGAGGAATTATTTGCAAAAACAAACCTAGGAAATGTCCATTCATATATATGGCTATTAATATATAATCAAATCTTAGTCCCAAGGAGTACACGCTGCATGTGTTGACACATGATTTAAAATTCTGCAATTTGCCTAAATTGCCAAAGAACTACAATATGGCTGCTTTATGCTTTAGAACTACAATATGGCTACAATAAACTGCTTTATTGTTAATTTGTTTATTGTATAGTTTTTTATTCAAGAAGCATTTTTTCAGTGACTACTATAGGCCAAGTGGATTACTAAAAGCTATGAGTGTAAATATGATCTTGTCTCAATTTTCTCAAGGTCCACGAGTTCTTTTGTAACTTGAATAAAACTTTCCAATGGACACCAAGAGGAGCTGAATGAATACTAAATTTTCTCTGCTAGAAATAGCACTGTAGCTCAAGGTTGTAGTGTGTATGTAATGCGTATTATTTACTTTGATGGCTTTTAAAAACCCAAATAATAATAAGTAATGTATTTTCAAATAATAAGTAATACATTTTATCCTAAAACTATAAAGTCTAAAGCAACTTATATAATCACCCTGGTATATAAATACATACTCTGTAGCATGTAAAATTCTGTCAAGAAGAACTTTGAGATGGCCTACTTCATCCTGTTTGGGAAAAAAAAAGACTGAGATTATAAAAAGAAAGTCCATGATAATTTGTATATTATATATACAACTGTTGAGTATTTCGTTAAAAAAAATCTTTGATTTTTATTATCTTCTGTATTACAGAAGATAACATGTAATTAAACATGCAATTAAAATTTATTTACATATTCAAAAAGGGTTAATAAGACCAAGTTTTCAAGGCTATAAAATTTAAAAACCGTTTGTAATCTCAATACCAAACTAAATTAAATGATTAGGCTTGTTAGTTTGCTGCTCAATGAAAAAATAAATTTGAAATCTCTCCTGCTCAGAATAGGACCTGAGGTGACATATAATAGGCTCTGGGGATGCAGTGGAAGGGGGCCAATGTTATAGCATTGACTTTAGGATTAGTCAGAGAAAGGAAACAGCTGTGCCCATAGATGTTAATGATAACCAAGAGGAAGGACAATGAGAATTTCCATTTCCGCAAGTGGAATCCTTTCTCCTTGGATTTTTCTTATTATTCACTGTGGGTGAGGAAGCGATTGAGCCACTGCTGATGGCCTTGGATTCCGTACTTGCAGAATTGACTTTCTTGCAACAATAACACTGTGTACTCTGCTTGATGTCTTTTCACACTTTACTTTTGAAAGGGAATTTAGGGCAAGGGTTTTTTTTTCTTTTTCTTTTTTTTTTAACCTCAAGATTTCATTTCAATAGCTCACAAGATGAAGAACATCCTTTGTGTCCTAGTGTTTTGAACAGCAAATAAAATGAAAAGATGCCCTGATGAAGGGGAAAAAATGTGTTTGAATGAATGATAAAGTAGATCACTGTACCGAGTGTGTGTGAAGAGGCTTCTGTTTTTAGCTATTCAAAGGTCTTTGCCTGCATAAAGCACCCTTATCTTTGTGGCAACTGATATGCTATCCTCTGTCGCAGAGCTTTTTTGTACAATTATTTGTCGGAGGATCTTGATTCACAACTCACTCAGTCTGTCCTCTTTCCACAACAGCTAATGACAAGACATTTTAGTGGGTAGGGGAAGATGCGCTAGGGATGAACTGGGGCGTATGGAGAGCAACTAATTCCATATGCTTCTCTCATGCTTCTCATTTTTTTTTATTCTTGGCAGATAAATTCTTATGCCGCATACAGGGTGTAACCTGCAGTTTATCTTCTATGATATTCTTGAGGGATACTTGTTTTTCTCTGTGAAATGTCAGTTCTTAGATAGTATGTTCACTATATCCTGAATAGTGTTTCAAAACCAACCAATAGGAAAAATCGACAAAGGTCATGAAGAACCTATTCCTGAATGACTTATAAAAAGCTAAATAAGATACAAAAATGTTGGATACCTTAGTAATAAAGTAAATACAAATAAAAACTATGAAAAACTGGCAAAATTAAGAAAATTACATATTTAGTCTTGATACGTATATAGGAAAACAGGATCTTTTATACACTGAAGAAAATTGAAAATTGATAGCTTTGTTTGAAGAGTAATTTGGCATTATATATCAAAGACCTCAGAAGTGTTCATATACTTTGATTAAATTGTTCTGCTTCTAAAAATATTTCAAAAGGAAATTAATAGAGTTAGGCTCTAGCATGTACATTGAGATACTTTTTTAAATAAAAATAACCAGAATAAAAAAAATTTAACCAGAATCTATGATATTTGGTAGTAGCATAAACAAACTATAGTCATCGATAGATATTAATACAAACCAAAAGTAATATTCTTGAAATTATTTAAGCATATGGAAAAATATGATATACTATGAACATAAAGTTATACATTTATGTCCAGTATATAACAATAAAATTCCATATTCAGAATTTGAAAGAAAAATAAGCAGTAATTTAGTTGTGATGTCATTTTCTTCAATGCATTTTAGGTAATAAAATGTTACAGCATGTAATCTGAAATATGAACACTTAGTTTATTATATTAAGATGCAATTGGACCAATTTGCATAGAGAATTATGTATTGACATAGAATTTTACACATCATCATATTATAGAGGAGGTTAAACTGATACTTCAAGTGACTATGGAATTGTATAGTGCATAGTAACAGATCACACAGATTTTTGCATGCTCTCTGGAGCATATTCTAACCTAAGGGTCTACATGCAGTGCTCACCCTGACCCCTACTGTTCAAAACACATTTACATATAAGTCAGTGACGACAGCAGATTTCTTTTTGCATGATTCTGATTTGTTAAGATCAATAATTGATTTTATTCAATTCCTTCAAAATATTTAGGATTGTGCTTTAAGTTAAAAAGATGAGCATGATTATTTTTTTGAATTTAAAAGTATGTAATTGATCAGTCTTAAAACAGTCTGCCAATAATCGCTTCAAAAGAGATGAGCTTCTTTTAATTGCAAAGTTAAAGAATATTTAGAAGCCTCTAGGTGTGAAAGCACTTATTTTTTTCAGTTTCACAGAGATGTAAAAGTTATTAGATTGTATTAATCAATAATCATCCTAACAATAAATTTAATAATTTTTCAAATGTTAATTTAAATAATTTAACCACCTTTTCCAAAATAATTTTCAATGTTTTTATATGGCTTATTTTTACTATTTAAATTAAGATCAGAAATCTATAATTTATTTTCAAGCTTAAAAAGAATCATAAAGTTGATGCTTTTACATAACTTTTTTCCAAGATATTTCAAATAATTAACCATTTTCCTAAATTAGTGATATTCTTATTTATGTCATTTATTATTTGTAATTTACATTGGCACACCAATTTGGAAAATGTCAAGTTAATTTAATTATTTGCAGAGCCTTGTTTATTTTGCTTTATATGTATATATTCTGGTGAGCTGGGAGATGGGAAAAAAAAGAGATGGGGGAAATACTTTAAAAATGCACACTTTTTTGCATGATATAATTGTGTCAATATCATTATGTTATTGGATAATTATAGGATTTGGAGGCTACTGACTTGCATCACCTATTTCTCTGAGAAAGAATCTACTCAGCAAGAAAAGGGTTTGCTATCTGCTGTGTAGCATGTAAATGTGTGTGATTTGTTTGAGTATAACTTTTTTTAAATTTTTATTTTCTGTGTTGGTGTTTGCTGTGTGGTACTGTCTTCTTTTGATGCATCACTCTGATGAGCACAGTTTTACAAAGTCCTTTGTTCTATTGAACATCAGTCAGCATTTTGCTTCAGAGGCAAACATTAGCTCACTGTAGTATTGGTGTGATATTGCACAAAAGTAATAGGATTGTGTGTGGATTTGCAAGCATTTATGCTTTCTATTTTACACTTTAAAGTCACCTGTTGCATCAGAAAAAGAATCCATGCCTGCCTTTGTGTGTTTGGTGAATCACACCTTGTTCTTGTTCTTGTCTATATTGAGGACTGTAAGAGTATTTTTCTGGGGGAAAAAAGCTATATTACTTTCATTAATGTTAATGCAGGAAGACAATTTAAAGATTCCCACTCAGCTCTGAGTTATTTTATATTTACTTTATTTCTTTCCCAGGATTGTTTTCTTTTCGACTTTTTTTAAAACACCTTTTTGTCTTATGAAGTACTTACTTTATTAGCATCTCAACTCACCAATTTTTTTTTTTTAATTCAGAAAACCCTTTCTAAATCTAGTCATTTGCCCTATGCCAGGGAAAGTGTAAGAGAGAACAATATTGAATTTGATTCAGAGAAACAAATGTCTCCCTGGAACGATAGGTTTATCAAGGACTTGACAGAGTCAGGGTCTAATTAGGAAAACAAACCACTTTCTTACCTTTTCTAGAGTCAAAGTTGCACTGTACCAATATGCTCAATAAAGGGTAGCTATTCAGTGCACATACACAACTATTTATACTTTCCCAATGCCATTACTTATAAATGAGAAGCTGAGACTTCGAGAATTAAATCATTTGCCCAATGTTACACAGATCCTAAATGGCCCAGCTAAAATTTGAATTAAGCTCCATTCACCTCTAAACATCATGGCCCTCTGTTACAGAAAGTTATGCTTTATTTGAGCTAATTTTAGATGTTTGTAAGATCATTTCAAGAAAAAGGAATAATACAATCTAGATATAAACCAGCTTAGAAACGACTCTTGCTTCTGATTGCTGTTCTGAATGCTAATCACTTAATCCACTGATTTAACACGACTGCTGGGTGCTGGAGAAAGAAAGGGCACTTCTTCCAGTACAATTCTCAACCTGGGGAAAAAGCAATTAACTATACTCTCTTCTAAGAACTTTCTTTACTACTAATGAGATGATGAATGGGCATTCCTTGTCCATATAATTTATATGGATCCCATATTCTATTTTAAATAATTCTGACTGGTGATTCTAAGAAATTTGGGTACTCACACACTCTGCATTAATGAGCCCGTGAGATTTATTCTTGTTTGCTTTTTCCTTCTTCTTAGCCTCAGATCAGTTTCACAGCCCTGAAATTGCCCTCTGAAATTGTTACTTACGTTTAAACTCACAGATTTTGGTGTGGGTCTTACTCCGGGTGCCATGACCTAGGGAGCACTTTGTGACTATTCCTTTTTTGGAAAGCAAGAAAGTTATTTTGTATCTTATAAATCCTGGCAGAAAAGAAATGCTCATCATATTCATTAAGGGCTAATCTAATGTGCACGTTATTTTTCTTCCATTCATCATCATCTTCACCATCACCCTTGTTATCCATCACATTTGTAAAGCATGTTTCATATATCAAAGCACATTTAAATATTTTTAGCAAAATAGATGTAGGAATCATAACTAATGCTTATTGTTATCATAATGTATAATACAGTGCTTATGAAACTTTAGTGTATGTACTCATCACCTGGAAATCTTGTTTAAGTGAAATTTCTAATCAGTAGGGCTGGGCCCAATAATTTACATTTTGAACAAGCTCACATCTGACACCAATACTGCTGGTCTGTGGACCGCATTTTAGTTGCAAGGAATTAATATTTAGTGTCTACCATGTACCAAGTGCTCTTAACCATATAATTGCATTATAGAGAAGAGCAAGTGGACGGCATGGCACCTGTTTTAGAGATGAGAGAATTAGGCAGCCTTGAGTAGAACCCAATTTTTCTGAGTTCTAGTTTACTATGTCTTCTACTTTACCACTCTCCTTGTTTAGAACCTATTCTCTACTCTGAGAAGGCAGGCAGTTATTAATTTCTGAAATTTTTATAATTAAACAGTTAGCCAAAAATATAATCTTTTCAAGTTCCTTTCCTAAATAAAAAGCTAAAAAGCAGTTTTTTTCAAAATTACCATGAATATTATAGTCTCTAGCTGTGTAGAAACCAAATAGCCAACACAATTTTTCATGCTTTTATTTCTCTGTCCATCTGTTAAAACTTAATATATTTAGTTAAACTACACATTCATGGTCTAATGCATTTTATCCTTGCAGATTCTATGACATTGAAATTCTACCCCTTGCTTTAGTGGAAGGCCTCATTTTCTATTCCTGTAGCTAGCAGCATTCCATTTGACATTTGATGCCCATGAGATTTTTATAGAATCTAGGTTATGAGATTGAGTCTCTTGCCACGTATTTTTGAATGGAAATCTGTGTTACTTTTCCCAAAGGTGTTCTGCATTATGCTTTTCTTTGAAATGGTTTTGATTATTTAAAAAGAAGCCTCCAATGATAAAACCTTTCACATAATAATCATCATTGACTGGAGAGCTTTTTATTTGTTTTAAAGAGAAATGTTCAGAGGAAAGAAAGCAATAGCAATCTCTTTTTCTACCCTTAACTAAAAGCAGAAAACCATATTAATGGTATAGTGATACAGTGGTAAAAATGTTCCACTATAAATTTCAGTATAATTAGAAGATTCTTTTGAAAATACAAATAAATAAATATATTTAAAATGAGTAGAACATGTGACTCAATGTAAGGGCTTCAGTTAAAACACAATGTAATAAAATTGACCTTCTAATGATCCTGACAAAAGGTATGCAATCAGTTATGTGATCTTCTAAAATATTCAATACTTAATAATTAACATAGATAATTATTAAAAATGGACCCAAATAAATTACTCTCAGAGATGGAGGAAAATTAATGGAAAGATGTTTAGTGTTTCAAAAAATGACATATGTCCTAATGTAATTGTTACTTAAACTTTATACTTAGCACAAAGTTATAATAGCTAAAGGATATCTGCTTTACATCTGTCTATATCTGCTGGTCACATTGACCTACTTAAACTGAAATTTGATTAATTTTAGAATTAACTAATCACTCCTCAGTCTTTTGGCTAAGATCAAGTGTAATTTTAGAATTAACTATCTTTGATATGATATAATTAATGAAATATTTAAAATACACTCACTATAATAGGAGCACTGTAAATTATATTTCCCAATAGTATTTTTTTCCATTCCAAGTTTCTTCGATCACTTAGTGTAGTAACTGACACATTACAGGTGCACAAAGAATGGTTGGGGGGAGAAACAAATTAATGTTAATTGACTAAATGAAGATAATCTTTAAAGAAATTTAAAAAAATAAATAAAACTAACATTGGGCAGGTATGTTTCATATTTGCAAAATACTATGCTAAGCATAGCAATAAACATTATTTTGTTTAATCCTCACAAAAATATTGTATGGTAGACATTATTGTTTTCCTTCAGAAAACTGAGAGTTTATAGAATAATCTTCCAAAATAACACATCTGATAAAAGTTAGAGCTCACACTTACACCCAGATCGTTGTGGCTTGAATCACTATACTCTTTCCATCTATTAAACTTTAGTATAGAACTTGCTTTAGTGCAAAAATCAAAGTCATCACTTTGGTGTAAAATAGATACTACTTAAAAAATTTTAAATTTAATTTTACAGCCATAGGGTAACAGTGCTTGCTATTGCAATTAAATAAACATGCATAATTTAAATTCTTGTCTTTTCTAAAGGTGCTAGGTAAAATTTTAGTCATTATTCAGTTTGTTCATTGTTCACAACCACTATCACCGCCTCATAATTGCCATCACCCTCCATAATATGAGGTGTAATAGCTACTGAGGAATCACTTTGTTCTAGGTATTGTGCTAAGTTATGCACCACTACAGATTTATTCATTGTTTACTGGTCATCAAACATTGATTTTTTTTTTTTTTGGTCATTTAGGGGCCAGGTATGATCTGTCTGATATTTGAAAAGCTATTAACATGTGAGCCAATATTATAAGTGTGTGTTAAAGCAATTTTATTGCTTTATAAAAAGACAACATTTCCAAGAAAACTTGCAAGTAAAACCTTATTTGTCTGTTAGCATTTTCCCAAAAAAATGCTGAGGAAGAGGTTTATTTGTCTTAAATTCTATGACCTGATTCTAAGAAGATAGATGAAGAATCATGCAATTACTTTTCAGTTTGCCCAATTGATTTTCTAATGAGTCTGTGGTATAGTCAACATTTGAATTTTAGGATGCAAAAGCTGTTTAAACTGACGGATGAAACAAAGACGTACGTAATAGTGGTGTATCCTACTTATCAACTCATCTTTATTATGTTATCCCCATTATTCAGGACAAATTTGACTTTCCATAAAATAGATCTATCCACATACCAATCCTTATATAGTCCTCAGAATATGTACAAGTTGATTAAAGAACCATTATAATTGTGTTAGCTGTTTTTATAGTTGGTTGTTGACTGCAGATTGACACAATTTGGTCAGTTCACTAACAATTTTCATATTTTGACACTGTTTCCATCACAAAATGCATGAAATTGTATCCAAAGCTCTTGGGGCTTTGTCACTTGCTTCACACAGCTTTTACTTAAGCTAAGGGTATTAGTAGGGACTTAAAAGTCTTCCTCCCCTCATTTTTTATGTAGTCTTTTCTCCCACTCAAAATTCCTGTTTACTTTATACCATAGACACGGTTTAAAAAAAAAGTGTGAATCAGAAGAAACTGATGATCTAGACAAAAAGATTGATTTTTACTTGTTTACTTCTGTTTTGTGATGTTAGTTATTGTTCTCTGTTTGAAATTTTGCCAATGTGATGTTACAGTCCCTGTGTTACCTTGCACTGAAGTCATTTTACATATCAAACTTTGTGAAGTTGGTATTATTCTAGCCCCAGTGAGCTAGCGGTACATTTGACATTTGAGGTACTAAACATTTTTATTTTAAGGACTTTTGATTAAAAGTAACTTGAGCTTCCCTAAAGAGGGTTTTGTGACAATTCATTAAAGGGCAGCTGAATCTGAAAATTATATTATCAAGAATGGAAATATTCTATAATTAAGAAATTCCATAATCAATAATGGGAATTAGAATTTAATGATGAGATTAGAGTTTATCTAAAAGCTTTAAAAGTGTCACTTTTATAACCAGATAATAATAAATTTGTATGTCTGTTTAAAGCCAAATGAAATCGCTTACTTTTACAATCCAGTAAAACTATTTGTTTTTTTCTCTATTTGCCACATACTCCCAACAAATTCCATTATGATGTCATTGGATCAACTATTGCCACTATCATAACCTGTGAAGGGAGAAATTAGTACATTCAAGCGAATAGAATAATATTGGAAAATTATTACAAAATTCTATGTTCAGGAATTAAAGCAATATAGTTACTTTTCTTAAATTTTTTCAATAGGTAATCTATAAGCCAGTATTTTCTTTTATTAGAATATTGTGTCTATGTAAAGACTTTTCTCAATACAAATTTTTTCTCAATATCTCTTGTCTTTATTTAGTGCTGAATATAATAACATTTAAAAAATCCCATAGTCTTGGTTGAAAAAGAGAGTGGTATGCTCTTCTACATGTTCCTCTGGTAGGCTCAACAAAAGCAAGTATGATTTGTTGACATTACTGAATGTGTTTAAAGCTATCAGTAAAATGGATTCATTAATTAATCAGATTATATTAGAATAGAAATATTTAATCAGATTTGGTTAGGAGAGGACATCAAATTTCAGTCTCACTTGACATTTATCTTTGTTTGGAAGATAACAAAGGATTTGGTATATAATTTTTACCGTTATCATTGTATTATTTCTGCTAAAATCACTGGTGAAGGTAGACCCTGGATATTAAAAAGGTTAGTCCTTGCTCCATAGTCTTGTATATGATGTGTGTTTTTTAAATAGTTATCAATTATTCATGTGTATCATAATTACATGTGTGTCCAGTATTGACTTACTAATATTAACTAATTGATGAAAATATGTTTAGGATGAGATTTACTCAGGGTGAGAGTTCCTGAGACCAATAACTCTTGGGAGGGAGATTGGGCAGTCTTAACCACCTAAAGCCTTCAGTAGAGCTAGGTGTATTGAGGAATAGGATGGGTTCTATGGATGTCAGAATGAAGGCTAGCTCATTTACTGGGAGCATGAGGGATGGAGGTCATCTGCAAGTCTGTTCACTGTTGAGCTGCTTTACAAGCCCTTCTGTTGTAAAGGTGTTCACCTTTATCTTGTCTTTCAGTCCTCCACAAGCAACCTAGAGAAGTGTGTCTCTGCTTGCTAGAGCTTGGCCGGATTGCAGCCAGGTAGGTCAAACTACTGTTGCTATGTCAAGACACAGACCATCACAGCATCCAAGCAACAGATAAGCTTGCTGGCTTCTCATTGCTGATGTCTAATCTGGATTTGAAAAGCTTCCCATTCAAATATGATTATATGAACATCTTGAGAGCAGTTGATCAAACAAAAAGCATGCCACTGATATTCTTAACATCAAAGCCACTATGTCTAAGCATTTGCTAATATCCTTTAATCAAATACAATTTCCCTTGAAACCTTTCTTCGGAATGAGGAGAAGATCTTGTACATGAAGTTTTATGTGACAGTTAACTCTGTCCTTCGTGGAAAATCAAATCCTATATTCTCTCTCTTTTCTTCCTCCTTCACCTCCTTGCTTTCTGTTTATATTTTAATAAATTTTGGCCTTCTTTTTGTTCCTTTTCCTCATTTCTCCCATTCAGCACCTCATCCTTCAGCTCTTTTAGTGTTCGATTATGAGTGGAGAGAGAGTTTTTAAATTATTTTTATATTTCTAATGGAGAAAGACATAGAATGTTATCCTTGTTTAGATAGATCTTTGGAACTTTTTTTTTTTTTTTTAGGGGAAAGAAAAACAAGAAGTAATTGCAGAAATTATAGCTAAATAAGCAGAGGAAGGAACTTTATTAGCTAAGCCAACTTGCTTTGGTTTTAAGTTTTCCCATGTATTATTTTGCAGACCATTAGATGGCGCTTTTGATATTTCTATGAAGTACAAAGAATGAGAAATGAAGAGGTCTTGATACAGATTAAAATTTTAGAATTAATTAGAAGATGCTTTCTGATTCACATGTTGGTAGTATGCTTTTAGGGATGAGATCAGATGAAAAAGTAAGATAAAGTAAGAGGTGGCGCTGGCTGTCTATTCTGAAATAGAGAATTGACAAACAAAATAAAAGAAAGAAAATACATCAGCAAATTACGTGACTAGAAAACTTGGTGACAGTGAACAGACCTTTTTTTGATCCAATAGAAAACTAATCGGATGATGTAACCTCAAATTCTTTAAATCATCATAGTCAATATAATCTTAATGAATTGTGTACCAGGTACGAATTTTATTTCACCACAGTCATTGGGTGTGAGAAGTGTTGATTTAATATTTTTTAATTCGAATTAAATATTATTGGGTTTTGTTCAACATAGAGTGAAAAAATCAATTTGAGGCATTCGGAGATCTTTTCCGACTCTCCCATACATTCCCAGACAATTGTGTGAAGGCTTCTGGGGGAGAACCCTCTAGGCTTTGGTCCTCAGAGGTGTCTACTGCTTAGGCATAGTTGAAACTTTTGGTGTCTGTTTCTCAGGACTCCATTCCCTTTAGTGCTGTCACATTCTTGGGTTGTGTGGGGGGAGCAGGACAAAGATGTCCCTGCCAAGCCCACTCCCCCACCAGTCTTGGAGCTTCTGGCCTGCAGGACAAACAGCCTTGAGTCAAATGAATACTAAGGACTCAGGAGCTATCTCCTAAGAAAGAAGTTAAAAATACAGAGGGTAGGAAAACACACCAAGTAAAATGTCAATAAATGAGCTGCTGCCACTGAAATGCTCAAGTAAAAGAAACACAGGTGTTCTTAACAAAAGAATAGGCAAAGAACTTTTTGTTTAGTTGTTTGTTTTAACTATACCATTAGAATCTTCTAAAATGCCAAGTTCCATTTTGTTGCTTAAATAATCTAAACACACACATCAGATAAATATTTTCTGAAAGTTGTGATGTAGAGGTAAACAGAGAAAGTTGTACTATCTCTAGAATTAGTTGGTATTTGTCATTTTACTCCTGTTTAGTCTATAATATTTGCCTGTTTTCTGATTGTTATTTTATATTTTATTATTATACTTTTTATTACATGAACAATGTGATTAAGAATCCTGCTGAAATGAGCATTTTACCAAGAACATTTTAACTATGGCCGAGTCATCAAAGGAGAAGATGAGCAAACCAATGACAAAATGCCTTTAGGAATCACCTTTCCTCCAGCTCTGAGTCTGGCATAAATTGCCCGTTGTCATAGGACATAAAACAAATTGAAAATCTTGGTTAATGAAAGGGAATCATAATGGCCTTATCAATTTCAAGGTGCAGCATCATGTGAAGAGTTCCCCCCATCCAACTATTTTGGAATTGTGATTTGGGGCTGCTCCATTTCTGACCATGCTTTATGACTATGCAACCTGATAAAGGCAGTGATTATTCACATTATAAAAAAATTAAATTACTGATTTTACAAAAGGGGATACATAAGGATCAAGATAAATCCTTACTTTAATATATTTAATTTTTAAACTTGCCTTTTTATCTTCTTCACCCACTTGGGTGGTGTGAAGTATTATATACTTTCAGTGAAAAAATATGCTATTATGATAGATTACTCACGGTGTTGCTTTTGTTGTGTGCAGCGTGATGTTAAATACTTGAATACCAATTGGATAGATTGAACATTTAAGTATGAATGTCTGTTGAAGTTTCTCTCTGTATGTATTTGAAGATTTTTTTATTTTGATGGAAGTTCATTTGTGCTTTACAAACAGAAACCCGATAAACCCAAATCTCATTTCCTTACCTTTCTGTTCAAGCGTATTAGTTGAAGGAAAAAAGGGAAATTAATTTCCTCAATCCGATTTTACTCCTAAATTTTGCTTTAGATACATTAAACCTATATCTAAATGCTTACATTTGTGTTTCCTCCTCTTCCCATTCCTCTATGGAGGCTTACACAAATTAATGAGTTATAATAGCTTTAGCCAAAACTAGAAGTGATTATGGGAGAGCTCTCTATAATTACAAGATTAATTTGCACACAGAACAGATGGGTTTTGACCTTAATAAAGTCCCTACTACAATCTTGTGAGTTTGGTGTTTTTCATCACTGATAGATGATGCTTTCTTATATTTGATTCTAGACATTTACTTGTCCAAATTGCATACATGCCATTTTAAAAGCATCAACATCATTTCAGAAATGATTCCCAGAAAGTTTTTGATTTTCTGCTGTGTTTTTTCTGTCTTGGGATACTTAGTGAAACTCCTTTGGGAGCTGTGGGCTTTTCTGGGTTCTGATATGGGAGAATGAGGCCCCTTATTTTGATTCTCATGTGTAAAACTTCCTTTTATTTTGAACTAAGCAGAGCTATCATCACTGAAGAGTGAAATCCCTCTGCTAATATTTCAGAAATATGTCAGTTTCTGAATGTAAAATATGTGTTTGTCTTGCGAAAAGTCAAACACTCAGCAAAAGGAAGTTAATTAAACCTCAAAGATATTCTTAATGGCAGTATTTTTGATGTTCACTGCTAAAAAAAAGTTACTGTGAATTCAACATTTTTATAGACTATAGAATTAAGATTATCTTTATGATAGTAAAAAAAAAAAGCTTGCGATATTTTGATTTAGAGCCATAAGTAATAGTCAGTATGATAGTGGAGCTTTTTATGATTATTTGTTTTTCAGTACTTCCTTGATTTGGAACAAAATTTATGATCATTCAAAAGAAATATACTTTGTGAACATTTTCTTTAATCTCCCATTTCAATCTATGGCCTTATAAAAGGGGATGTTACTAAAAAAATATTCTTATAGAAAGATTATTAATTGATCCTGTTTAAAGCACTTGAGGTAACTGTTAAGAATAGCATATACTTTCATATGGTTGAAGTTTCCTTTCAAATATATATATTTAAAACAGAAGATAAATGGGGCAAAATTTATCTTGCATGAATCTATAAACATGCCTTAAAAGGAAAGAGTTTCTCTTATTTGGCTATAAAATTTGTTCCTCTACTTCTGTTAAAATAGGCTCCAGATGTCTTTTGTTTGAAAGCTATACTCTACTAAATAGTTTGAGTAAACTTTCTAGTTCAGGGCTCAGTTTCAGGACTAAGTTATTTCATCTAGATCAATCCCAAAAGTTGTGTCAAGTTGCTGGAAAAATGAGAAATCCATTCCTAGAATCTCCTTATGAAGTCATTTAGCCATAAGACCACTTTCCTAGCACTTAGTTTTTGTTTTGTTTTTTCTAGAGAAAAATAAGTATATTGCTCTTTGAATGTTCACTCTGCTTTCATATCATTGAGGTATATAGGTGAGGATTTGATTTTAGTGCATACAAACTATTTGGTCTCTTTAGTTTGACCCTTATTCAGTTTGAGAACAGCTACCTTCTTTTCTTTTTTTCTTTTCTATCTTTCTTCTTTCTCTTCTTTTCTTTTCTTTTTTCTTTTCCTTTCTAGTTTTGATGGCTAGAAAAGCTACCCACTTCTAAAACTCTAAAATCTTGTAGTTGGAAAGGAGTGAAAACATTCCTTTCCAACTTCATACAAATACACTCTTTTCCAAATTTATACAAACCTCATAGACAAAATAGAAATGCGAAGTGGTGTGGAGTTAACCACGGAAACCAGAATGAAGTAGCCTTTTGGCGAACACAAAAAAAAGACATATTTGATGACTGAGTTGGCTTGCAGGTGCTGGCCCCCAACCCAAAGGGGATTTTACGATTTACGGCCTGTTGACATCTCCAGCCAGACAGGAAGCCAATGAATAGTATTTAAGTGTGCATTTTAGGACTGGCTGACTATACCTTAGGCAGTTTGAAGTATTCAAAAGCCAACATAAGCAGAGATTTGGGACTTAGTGTTGATTTTCTGTGTTCAGTGGCATAGCTAATTTTCAGCATTCCCAGATAAAGAAAAATCCCCAGGACAAGGTTTTCCAGGTGTAACTTTGGTACCAATTTTATTCAAACCTAGTCTATTTTGTATTGGGCATGGAGTTGAGCCTGTTGTTACTCTAATAACATATTTATTATTTCATTTTGTTAAAAAAATACAAAATATGCAACCTGTTCCTGAAACGTGGCATGGATCCCTCTACAATTACGAATGAAATCATATTTTCCAATTCACCTAATACATACTTTTAAATACGTTTTCACTTACGATTGACATTTAATTGGCTGTGACTTCTAGTTAAATTTCTCTAGCCTCACTACCAAGTTTATGTTATTCTCTTAAAAACATTAAATGTAACCAAATTTTATACTTGAGGGAACTAAGAATCCAAAAAAATCTAGAGAGCTTAAAAAGGATTGCCTGCCTAAGTTCATCTGGCAAATTAGTAGCAAAGCTGAATGTGTAACTTGGTCTGTCAAACTCCAGTACTGAGATATTTCTGACAGTCCACAGTTCTAACAATTTTTTAACGGTATTTATAATAAATTATAGAATATATATGTAATAAATAAATTTATAACATAAAGAATATAGAAACAGTAGTACTACTACTTTGTATCTTAATAACACCTTAATTTTGAGGCTAACATGATCTCATTTTGGTGGTATAATATATTAAATAAACCAGAAATTTTGGCAGCAGAACCTCAGTACTGCAGTTTTCTGGCTGTGCAACCCATGATATGTCAATTAATTTATCAACAGCAATCTTAGAGGTGGTTCCATGTGTCAAGACACTGTACTGGACATGTAACATATACTATTTTAATTCCTTCTAACAATATTAAAACATAGAACTTAGAATTTCCATTCTATATCGAAATAAAGTAAGCCTCAGAAATAATGTATGTCAGGATGTCCAGTGATGTCAGACATATTGAAGATGGTCAGTAGCAGTTGATTTTCTATGTCCTTCCTTCTCCCTCTCTCCCTTTACTGCTACAATAGACCTCGAGAGAAGGCTGTTTCATGTCTACTTTCCTGATAGAAAACAGACTTGTAATGGTTAAGTGATTTGCTAAATTTTAAAAGTAGGCTAATGGTGTAGTTGGTTCAATTCTTCCTCAGAGAAGAATGATAAATAAATCTCCATGTGAGTATTGTTGGTACTTGTCAGTAGTAAGGTAATGAGATGGTATGTAGAGTTCAGCATAATTAATGGTTACTACAAAATTTTTTAAAAAAATGTGTTTTAGTTTTGGACAGGGTTAAATTCTTCTAGAACAATTTTTTTTTTTTTGGTCAAGCATTTTTGTACATTTAACCTTGACATGTTTTATCAAAGTGATATATGCACTTAGGCATCCAAAACCATGAAACTGAATTCATATTTAGAACCTGATATTATTGCTGTATGAGAATAAAGGAATTCATTTTACATTTAAATGGTAGCTATTAGGTACCTACTGTGTGTCATGATCTATGTCAGATGCTGGGAATTCTATGAATCAGACAGTGGTCTCTACCATTATAGAATGTTTAGTCTAGTACATGTTTCAATTAATGTCCTATTACCTGGTTAGTATGTATAAAAGGTTAGAAATAAGTGGTATCTAGGTACTTTAGCTAATGATTTCTATGTAGCTAAAAATTACTCTGTAGATAAGAAGCTGTTCTCAGAGGAGTGATCGTTCAGTTGGATTGTGCCAGCTTCAGTACTGTTTTGTACTGAATTCCAGTATCAATTTTCCAGCTTGCAAAAGGTGCCTGACACACAACATCCCTTTTTACTAAACTAACAGAAAATAAAAGAGTGGCATATGAAATATCAAACATCATCTTTATAACCATAAAGGTCCAAGATGACAAACATGCTTAGTGTCTTTAACTGAACTCCAAAATTAGGTCAATTAACTATCTGCTCATGAGCACAGATGAGTCAGGGTAGGGGTCCTCATGGAAGACACCCCATGAGCACTGTCCTCCCTAGAAGAAGAGTAAAGCATGCTGAGTTTATTCTTAAATTTGCTAATTTGATAAATCCCTTCATCTCATTGGAGAGGAGTGGGTAACAAAGCAGAGAAACCAAAAATTTAACTACTTGAGCCCCCAGTTTAAAACATCAGGGACAGGGAAATTGCCTACCCCTCAAAGTGTGTGCTGAACATATGTAGAACGACATCAGTTTAAATAACAAGCCATTAGAACAGGACGATAACTTAAGGTTTTACATTTAATGATGTTTTAATAGACTATTCAATCAAAGGTACTACACATATTGTCAACGCAATCTCTGCTTGTAGATTATTTACTTTGTAGATTATCCATAACCTTTTTTTAAACTCCAAGTGACTTTCCTCTCCTTTCTAACACATAATCACCCGATAAATGTCGGGGGAAAATGGTGTTGGCCCTGAAATCAGAAAACCTGCATTGAAGTCTTTACCCTGCTCTTAGCTAATTGTATACCTTCTCTGCACCTGTGTTCTTATCTGTAAAAATGAAAGTGATAACTCACTGATCCCCAAATCCTTCACAAATCTTACAGTAGAGAATTATTTTTGGCCTTTACCATCTAGGTGCAGTTGATATGTGTCTAGGAAACCAAACCTAATTTCATATTTAGCTTAAGGAAAGTATTAGAAGAGATAGCTAATAGCAACTACATCTCTTTGGACTTCTATTGCATTTATAATTTACAACACAGTTTTTATATATTGTTATTCTAAACAATAATTAGAATAATAATTCTGTTTCCTCTCTGTTCGTTTTCTTTCCCAGTAACAATATATGTGATTTCATTATGTCATTCCTAAGAACAGCATAACCTATGACACTGTATAATCCATAGTACATTGTTCTGGGCCTATTTCAAACTTGACTCTGATTCTCTGATTTTAATTCTATCTTTAATAAACTTATATTCAAATAGGAGTCTAATTACAGCAACTAATATCATTAAAGCTAGTAAATGGGAAAGCTGAAGACCAAATTTTACATAGCTATTCATGTTATTGACTCATTAAGGTATTACATCGGGTATTTTTATTTATTTATTTGCAGTATGGTGGGTATGTGTTCATGTTTGTGCACATATACAAGCACAGCAGGCCTATGTGTTGTTCCCTGCTTAAAAATTGTTTTCAACGTCATTGTTTTCAATGTTTTCAATGCCTGAAAATTTAAGACCTTAGCATTTCAGTGCCAGAAAATGTGGACTTGTTTTTGAAAGTCAGCAATTTACTCCTAATCAAATTTAATATACAATAATTTTCTCATTGTAAGTTATGCATGTGTGATGATCTGGTATCTCTTCAAAGGTACGGTGTGGAGCCTCCTGGTTTGATAAAATTGGAAAAAGAGATTGAACAAGAAGAAACACTTTCTGCCCCTTCTCCTTCACCTTCTCCTTCATCAAAGTCTTCTGGAAAAAAGAGTACAGGAAACTTACTGGATGATGCAGTAAGTAAAATTGCTCAGACTTTGCATCAATAGTTAGTATTTTCTGAACTACAGAACACATTCTGTACAATCTCATATCAGTCTACTGTTACCTATTTTAATTTCCTTGAAATACATTTTAAGCCTCTGCGAAAAAGTCTGCAGTCCTATAATTCGTTTTGAGATTCAAAACCAAGCCAGTCCTTTAAAATAAAGCGTCACTTAATTCTGCTGAGTAGCATCTAAAATTTTCGGATAATAAATCAACTTCCAGAAAATTGTATTCAAAAACACTTAAACCTCATTGTTACTGGACCACAAGTCCTCCTTTCACGAATAAGAAGTCTGAGGCCCAAGATCTTGAGACTTGTTAAAGAAGGGAAAGCAAACATTTGACAGAGAAGATAACTGCCCTCTACAGACCCCCTGCCATCAGCCAGGGTCTATCATTGTATTTCACATGTTTTCATGTCTGAAAGGTGGCTTCCTCATTGAGGAAAAGGAAACTTAGAAGTTGCGTAACCTGCTGAGGGCAGAAGAGGAGTTCAGATTCTAATACAGTTTTGTCTAACTCTTTGAGATCCCTCTACTAAGCAGAGTCCTTGAGTCACAATTTTTGGCAGTTAGGAAATATTTAATGATACTCATAATTACAGTGAGCAGTTTCTAGGCATAATAGCAAACAGGGTGAATTAAAACTCTCAGGCTACCTCAGTTGTCTGTTCAGTTGTTATAGGTTATGATAAGTAGTTTGGTTGATTATGTATATGCATATACCACCATATAAAGACATTTTAAGCACAATTGTAAAAATATTGATAAAGAACAGAAATCATGGATGACTGGAATGTTTGTGTAAATTTTGCATTTATGGAGTTGTAAGTGCTTATGAATTTTATAGAAAATAATAAAGCCTGGGATATTAGACTGACATGGGTCACATGTACATTGGGAGAGTCCTTAGAAACCACAGTGCCAGCTGTAATAACAGGCAGGACTAAAATGGACTGACTGATGGTTCATAGCTAGGAGTTTCTTTCTCTAGAGTCTAACATGAAAGTGCTGGGAAAAGAGCTGATTGACACTACAGAATACAGGAAAGATTTCTCCATCTTTTACTTTTCTCCATGTGACAACATAAACTATTAAATATATTGCAGATTTAGATGAGCAGAAATATAAAATTTGTCAGACAGATTAAAAACTCCCATTTCTGTTAAGGGCAACAAACTTAAACTCAGTCCTTAAAAAGATAACTTAACCAATACCAGTTTAATTTGGTTTCTTTTGGGTAAACTGTTCACTCAAGACCTAAAGAATAGGCAGTGCATTTTAACTTAATGCCACCTAAAAGGGTTTTAAAATCACAAGACTATTTTTAAGGATTGGTCACATATCTTGATTTTTATAGTATTTCATTTATTTTATAAGCAAATTAAATAACCTATTAATAGTAGATAACAGTGTATTATTTATTCATTGAGGAGAACAATTTTTCCTCTCTCTCTGAATTACACTTATTTGATTAGAATTATTTTAGGGTAAGAAATTCCTTTGGTCTATCTATTATAAATGTGTTTCTCTGTGGCTACTAGACGTATTCTTAGTCCTTTTCCTCTCAACTATCACCCATTCATTTTTTAATGCCTTATATATAGTCAGGGTCCTGGACTACTGAGGAATATCTGGCCAATGTCAGTCACCCTTAACTTCCTATTAAATGAATGACTGAATTTAATGAATTAATTTAGTCCTGAAATTAAGAGACCTCTCCCAGTCATTGGACATTGTTGACCACTCCATTCTTGAAATTCATCTCTACAAACATTACTGCTACCAGAATGATCTAATTCAATGCAACTCAGTTTTGATTAAAATTATATAGAGTTCCCTAAAACATCCAGGGCAAAGCCCGAACTCATTGATATGTCACATAAGCCCTCCCTGTTCTGGCCCACTGTGTGTCTCCCAGCTGTTTTGCCCCCTGGATTAATCCCTGAATATTTTTGTAGTCATTGTTGCTTTCCTCATCTTCTGCCTAATCATCTTTTAAATCTACTTTTAAATGCCTTTTCATCTTTTAAAATTCAGATTCTGTTACCTCCTATATTAAACTTTCTTGACATCTCTCATCCAGGTAAAATTAACAAATTACTCCTTGGGGCCTCAAGTATTTGTATATGTTTAATGAGGCATTTACCTTTTGGGGTATAACATCCATTACTCTCAAGCTGCAGACTTTGTTCTCAAAGACAAGGACCATATTTTATTAATCTACATCTGCATAGTACTATGTTAATTGGATAAATTATCGATGTAGATGATTAAAGTTTTAAAAACCTCTCCCTTGTTCTGTCTATTCAGATTGGCCAAGTGCTCTGAACATGCATAAACTTCTCAGTTCTGCTGTAGCTTTGCAGAGGAAGGAGATGCTGCCATTTGAAGCTATTTATTGTATGTTCAGAAGCTGGGAGAAGTGGCTGTAATGGTTCTTTTTCTTCAGCAGTTTGTCTTGTATCTGGCCATCCTTCATCCTTGAGAAGGGAATGGGGTGAGGAGGTGGCGAAATGATAAAAGAGATTTTGGAACAGTTTTCCCAATACTCCAATTCAGAAAAAGAGAGAAGATCGGAACTTTCTATACAACAGCAAGGAAGTCAGTGAATCCATGGCAGTTCTCCCTACTCCAAGTTCTATTCTCTCAACTGGAAACAGTGAAAGGAATTTTAGAAGAGCTTTAAACCCTCTTTAAAATTTATGAGAGTTTGGGAACATAACCATCTATTTAGCTAAGGGGTTTTAATTGGATGCAGGAAATATACAAAGTGGATATTTCTGTGCCTTTGCCAGCTTGAATACCATGTTCTACAAATCTTTAAACCAGCATTTTTCAAGGAATGTTTAATCAAACATACCTCCAGATGTTCCATGGGGAAAAGAATTCCATGGTTAGGTTAGCTTGAGAAATACAATTTACTATAGTCTCCACCTAGAGTTTGACAATACACTTTGGCATATCAAAGGCTCTGGTGAGTTCCATTATACAATCTTGTTTAATCTGAGATTTTCCAAACTTATTTAACCACAGAATTCTTTTACAGTTCCCTTCATTCTACGTTGGGGAAAAATTCGTTGAACTATTTGCATTATGTGTAAGTGATAGTTTTTCACTGAAGTGGTTTATTTCGGGAACAGTGGAGCAGAGAGAAAAGTAAATTGAGCCTCACTAATGGTTTAGGTCGGAACTTTGTATATCTAATATGAAAAGGAAATTGTTCCTGTGGAAACTGCCTCACTGTATGTGAAGCATATATAGCAGTTGGGAGTTGAAATTGATGTACCCCAACATGTGTTTTAGAACAGAGATATAAAATAGAGATTGCTTGCAAAGTTCCCGTGTTTAGTTAATAATATTGGCTACTTGTACTGTGGCAAAGCTTTATCTGCAACCACAAAAAAAAAAAAAGAAAAGAAAAGGAGGAAGAGACAGGAGGAGTAAGTGAAGAAAAAGGAAAAAGAAAGAAGAAAAAGAAAGCAAGAGAAGCAGACCTGTGTAAGATATTATATTCCAGTGAACAGTTTGAGCAATAATTGCCAGTTTTGAAACTTTCAATGTTTCTTCACATTTCTTTGTTTGGTAGGGGAATAGTGGAAAATAAAGAAAAATAGGTGACCTTTTATGTGAATAATACATCCCATCTTCTTTAATCAAGATATCATAAAAGAAACACAGTGGAGTCCATTCAAGTTAATTTATTCTGCAGATATCCTGATAGAGTGATTCAGCTGTGATAAGATGGTGGGGTCAGGTTCAGTTCTCCTCTTTGCAGTCCCTCATGGTGAGCTAGTTCCCACACAATGAGTTGAATGCAGTTCTAAGAAGCCATTCTTACTTTCTTCCTCTTCTCCATCAACTTCCTCAGTCCGGGGATGAGAGATAGTATAATTCTGAGTAATCAAGCTCCTCTTGAAATCCCATTTCAGCAGAAAACTGGCTGGGATCCTAGCCCAAAACAGAACACCTGCCAGACTGACTTATCCCAAGGTAATGTAAGAAGCACAGATGTCATCATTCACTGTTTACTTAACAATATATTTCTACTGCCCACAGTCTGGCCTTGTCTCTTCCATTTCTGTTTCCACCTCTCACACAACTACAAAAAAAGCCCTTGATTTGTAAAATCCAGTCCATTTTCAAAGCTAGGAAAGCATTAGAGAATGGAAGGCCACTTGAGAAAATGTTTCCTGTATTTTACTTCATTTGATACCAGCAGTTTCTGTGTTTTGTCTAAGCACTGCAAGATGGAAATACTTTCCATACAGACTTGTGATTGCCGTTTCGTAGTGGAAGAAACACTTGAACACCAATTGACTGTTTGCTCAATTACTACGTGGCAGCAAAATCGTGCCAAGCATGATCCTCCTTAAAGTTCCTGCCTCAGGCCATGTGCTTTTTTGACACTGTCTGATTTTCTTTAGGATGAACAAAACCTCCTTCACCCTTCTCCCTCCCTCCTGCCCTTTCTTCATTCTTGCTTTTTTCATGGAAGCTCTTATTTGTAGTGATGAGGAAAACTCTACCACTTCTAGGAATGATGTAAACATAATTTATGTATACACCTATTTATATTTTAAACACATTTTATAAACAAATATAGAAAGAGATGCACATAGAAAAACACTGGAAACAGCACATACAGACTCATTCATTGGTCCTAAGACCCTACCCGTACCCCAGAATGTTGTTCTGCATTTGGAATGGAATGGCATTATCATTACCCAATATTTAGACTTATTGTTTTATTATCACTATCCCATTCAGGAATAACCTTTCAAAAATCTCTAGGGACAGAATTCTCTTAAATGTTAATACTTGAGTGGATGTATCTATGGACCAAGTATGCTATGATGGGAGAAACTCAGAACACAAAGTCATGAGCCTAATCACTAACTTAATGTTAGACAGCTTCTTAATTTTTCAGTGGAAGACATCTCTAATTTTGTCAACACATAAAGTTTAAATCATTAATGGTCCAGGGGCCTCAGAGCCCTTGGAACTAATTAATGTAAACACAACCTGATTAAGGAGAATGAACTTGCCTGTTCTTCTACTTCAGGTGAAACGGATTTCTGAAGATCCTCCTTGCAAATGCCCAAGTAAGTTCTGTGTGGAGCGGCTCTCCCAAGGAAGATACCGAGTGGGAGAAAAGATCCTCTTCATTAGGGTAAAGTTTTACTTTTCACTTTTTATCTTGTTCTTTATGGGACTGTGTAGAATTTGAGTTGGGGGTTACAGAGGAAATATGACAGGTACTAAGCAGAAATTTCTTTATGGTGCTTACAGTTGGATTAAAGATGCAAGGTATGAATGTTTTTTAAGGTTGCATACAGTATAGTGTACTACTGAGGGCTAAATAAATAGAACTGTCTATCTCTTTTTACATATACCTAAGCGCATACACACCAAAGAGATCATAGAGGTCAAACAATAAAGATGCTCTTCACTTGTGATCTGTTTTGCTAATAATTAAGAGAATTTCATCTCTCAAAATGTTTGTGACTTTTGCTAAGACCAAGAATTCTTTTTAAAAATCATAAAATGAAAAATATAGCACTGATATATTCCTAGAAACTTACAGTTAATACATAAAAGTATTTTTCTGCATTATATTTTAGCCATTTCTTAAAAACCAGAGGTTCTGATTTAGGAACAAAAACTATTCTTTTCTCATTTTAATAAGTTAAAAATGCCCTATGATTTTATGGAACAGAATGATTTGAATGTATACATCTAGTACAATCAATGCACATTCTTATTCAAAATCAGTGATAGCCTAGTAGAATTGTTGTCAGTATAAAGTTTTCTTGATTTCTACTTTTGACTGAAACTTATTTGTATGACAGTTCTTATTTTAAGTCTCTGCAACATGTAGTTGAAGAAAAGTTCAATCATAATTTAGACTTAAAATATGATGTCCATTATTTTGTATTTTAACCTAATTTTAGGTCAAATTTTACTGATTTTTTTTTTCTAATTTCCAGGAAATTGCTATTCTGCTTTGGAATGGCGACAAAAGGGATTAACAAAATGTTATTATTAGGGGTTTGAGAACAAATCTGGGTGAATGGCCTCACTAGGAAAGACAGTTGCCTGAGTGGCTTATTGTTCTTTTGTTCTTTATTGCAAGGATAACATAATTTTTTTTTTTTTTTTACCCAAGCTGCTAGTTTTCACTGTACTATACAACACATAATAGTGTTTTGGAATCTCAAAATATGTATTTAAATTTTACCCGGTTGACCTTTCTCAGTTGAGAATCAGTCTCCTTTAGAATATTAGGCCCTTAAGTTTGGAATCAAAACATAAGACTTTATTTGTTTGAATAGTTACTCCTTTTTATAATGGAAGTGTTAATAAAAAACATGACTAATGAAGTAGATAATTTCCTCTCTAATGTAACCTAATATTTCCAGATGAAAATATATATTACATATATTTGTGTCTAATCTTCCATATTTTAATCATTTGTGAAAGAATTAATACCCATACTTATGAATAGCATACTTTTTTTTTTTTTTTTTGAGACAGTCTCACTCTATTGCCCAGGCTAGAGTGCTGTGGCGTTAGCCTAGCTCACAGCAACTTCAAACTCCTGGGCTCAAGCAATCCTTCTGCCTCAGCCTCCCAAGTATCTGGGACTACAAGCATGCGCCACAATGCCTGGCTAATTTTTTCTATATATTTTTAGTTGGCCAATTAATTTCTTTCTATTTTTAGTAGAGATGGGTTCTTGCTCTCGCTCAGGCTGGTTTTGAACTCCTGACCTTGAGCGATCCTCCCGCCTCGGCCTCCCAGAGTGCTAGGATTACAGGTGTGAGCCACCGTGCCTGGCCTAGCATACATTTTTATAGTATTAGTGTATGGGTATTTTTTTTGATGTTCCATTTTTCTTTTCAGGAATTGAGAAAAGAAATCGAGAAATTGAGATTTGCTTTACTGAAAAAAATTGCATAAAATTTTTCAGTGATAGCATTTTAATTTAATATCAATTAATATATCAGAAGATATTATGTACACTTGGTTTCATACTTCTAATGTCCTATGTAAGCTTGCAATAAGAAAGTTAACTGTGATGTGATTATTCACCGATTAGCCCAGCAAGTAATGACATCATGCTATTATGACACGTGTTTTAGAACAGTATTTTATTGAACTTTAAATAATTTACTTTCTTGATTTTTGCACTGTCCACATACAATTTCATCATTTTATAACGTATTTCACTTAAAAAATAACTCCTTTTTTAAAAAAAATTAATTTTCTAAAAAGGACACTGTCACTCCTTAATTTGGGAACCCAAACTATTTGTCGAAAAAGGAAAATATTCATGAACATATGAACATATATTGATTGCAATTATCCTTTGGCTTGCTATGAGTCCATTTCCACCCTGGAAAATTTTAACTCCTAAACCTCTAGAGATAACCAGAGAGAAAGAAGTGATTCTAAAAGGACTCATCTCCTTCTCTCTGGTTATCTCTAGAGGCTTAGGAGTTAAAATTTTACAGGCAGGTCATATGTGCCTTGCATCACATATTTTTTTTCCTGTTCCTCCTAAATGGACAGACTAAAAATGTCTCATTGATGTGTACATGCTTTTGCTAGTACTTTGGATTTGTGGTAGGGACTATGTTTAATTGATTGTCATTCTGCTCTTACTCATTGAAAGGAACTGGCAATTATTACAAAATCTCAGAGGTATTTAATTGGCTTTCAAATGATCATATGGTTGTTGCTGCTAATGTTTTCTGTGGTGGTTTCTTTGAACACCTGGATTAAGTAGTAAATGCCTGTGGTCAAATGCTTACACACACTAAGTTGATGACCATCCCAGTGTCTTCATTACAGTTCTACATTTCTTAAGTTTGTATTTTTAACGAGAGCATATTTTAAAGTTTGTCACATCTTTGCTGAGGGTGCCTAATATGGTCATATTTACTTGGCTGTGTTTATGGATATTATTCCATTAAATATACATATAGTGAAATATACATGGTGTCTTAGCATTTGTCCCCTAGTTATCGATCCATCCTGAGGGCAGCAGTGTATTCGTATGGTCATAATGAACCTGTCCAACAGAAAGAACAATTCAGGTCAATTAAGACTGTTAAGACTGTTGACTTCACTCTTACTTCAAGATAACACAATTACCAAAACACTGACTCAGAAACAATTATACCTTACAAAGTCATAAATACAAGCTTTTCTTAATAAGTGTGTGTCTAATACATTTACTCTTTTTTTTTTTTTTTGAGACAGAGTCTCACTTTGCTGCCCGGGCTAGAGTGAGTGCCGTGGTGTTAGCCTAGCTCACAGCAACCTCAAACTCTTGGGCTCAAGGGATCATGCTGCCTCAGCCTCCCGAGTAGCTGGGACTACAGGCATGCGCCACCATGCCCGGCTAATTTTTTCTATATATTTTTAGTTGGCCAATTAATTTCTTTTTATTTATAGTAGAGATGAGGTCTCGCTCTTGCTCAGGCTGGTTTCGAACTCCTGACCTTGAGCAATCCACCCGCCTCGGCCTCCCAGAGTGCTAGGATTACAGGTGTGAGCCACCGCGCCCGGCCTAATACATTTACTCTTGACTTACTCTTCTCAATGTAAACCAGATTAACAATTTTATTGCTAACCACCTTCTGAGGTTTGTTGACAACACCGAACCACTTGACTTATGTATGGTTATATGATTACGTACATATATGAACACATCTTCTTTTTATACATTCAAACAGTACAATAACAACAAATAAGAATGACAAATATAAAATTGTGTGCAGATTTCAGAGGAAGAGTCAGGAAAACATTTTTCTGAAGAATGTCTTTGCTAAGCATATGTCTTGCCTTTGGATGTCTAGAACCAATATGTGGATAGATGCTTCCTATACATAGCTATCTAATGTGTACTTACGTAGCTGCATCTATATGCTTATGTAGACATGCTTGTTTATGTACATATATCTCCATTTGCAGGTGGGGGATTAATCTCTACCCAAATAAAAAGAATCCTTTAGTACAAAGAAAAACCTCTGAGATTTTTTACTATAGTTTTTAGTCAAATATCCTAATAATTCCTTGCCAAATGGGAATTTTCTTATTTGTCGTGTGTCAAAACCAATTTCTCAAAGCCAGATTTTTACCTTGTACCTTCCAATGAGTAACAATCTTTTTTGAACTATCATATGCAGCTAATTTATATTTATGTTATACAGATGCAATTTACTGTCCTCCAAGGTATAAATATTTCAGTTATTTTTCAGTGACTTTTGAATTTGGATGATGATGATAAAAACTCCTTGCCGATTTCTGCAGTAACAGAGATTTGGATTATTCCCAGTCAGCCACAATATCTTTGAAATGTAAATAGATGGATCTAAGTACCAGTGTCTTGATTTCAGGGAAAGGAGAAGTAGGAATATTCTCTTGTTCTTTTGTTCATTTGATCACTTGGTATCTACCTAGGCTTCAAGTATCAAAAAGTCAGTTGGCAGTACACATCTGAATGAGCTTGTAGAAAGAAACTTCAGAAATATGTCTTAGATGCAATAGAATTGTCTGTGCTGTTTGACTTATCAGCCCCAATTTGTTGCTGTATTCTGTGTAAATACTCTAACGGTGACTTTTAAGGTGGTCCCCAGATGTGCAGCTTCAGTATTATCTGGGGAACTTGTTAAAAATGCAAATTCTTAGGCTTCCCTCAAGACCTATTGAATCAAACTCTGAGAGTAAGACCTATCCACCTGCGTTTTAACAAACCCTCCAAGTGTTTCTGATGAGGGCTGAAGTTTGAAAACTAATATTTAGGAAGAACTATAAGTGGAAGAGATTTGTTGTACCAACAACACAATTGGAAATCATTTTCATGTCTGATCATGGAAGAATATTACCATTCAGGTACTAAAAATGATCATTTTGAAGACTTCTCTGCATTGATGGGAGAAAATGCTTAAGATGTAATGTTAAGTGGAAAAAATAGGCTTTTACATTTTACATTTACATATAAAATAGCTTTACGTAGAAACAATACACAATTATGATTACAACTTGAAGAAAACAGGAATATTTGAAAATAGATTTTCGTTGTTGAGGACAGAATTATGATTGATTTTCCTATGTTCTGCATTTATTTCTGATGATATTAAAAATATGAACTATTTAAGAGAAACTAACAACCAGATACAGTTACAAATTTGAGAATAAATAAAAAGCCCTCTGAAAATTGTCAGATTAATTAGCAGACTGCTTATTTGAATAGTCCTTTTCTTAAGCTTTCCATCTTTTGGAAAAGAGTAGGAAGGTTTATTGGAGCCAGGGTAGTAGTATTTAGACTAGGGAAGATTTTGCATTTTGTTGTGAACTTGTAACATATTTTTCTTTGGAGGAAGCTCTTATCTTTCTTTACTATTTTATTTCTCCACTTTGAAAACGCACATTATTTACAATTAGCACTAGGAAACATGCAACGTTTATCTCTACTATCTAGATAATGTGCCTTCTTTTTGTAGATTCCATTAGTGAGACAATATGTACTCAGTTTTCTATCTACTAATCATTAAAGCTTTGAACATTTGGTGTTCCATTCCTTTAGGTGTCAGTTTTTAGTGACATGAAAATGATCTAATATGACAAACTGATTTGTGCTAATGCATGAAATGGATGCAAATGTTGTTCTAATGGGTAGAACATCTATGGGTAAGATCTTTACATTTAATAAAGTTGCTCTAATGTTCTGGTACTAGAACTTTCTGGCAAAATAGCAGGCAGTAGGAGCATATGTTGTGAGGTTGCTGGTGTTTTGTGCTACTTACTTTGGTCACTAATGTGATGAATACTTTTAATTAGAATTTATCGCTACCCCAACATTGTACTTTAGGGTTGTTCAAAGTATATTCCCAAAAATAATAGCTCCCAAAATGCTCAAAGATATTATTTATAAAGAAAATGTAATATCATAAAAAAACTTAACTAGGATTCTTTAATAATTATTATTATTGATAATTAAGTTTGTTGGCTTCTATCTGAACACTTGACATATCTCGTTATAACCTCTCATTCCAGTGTGAAAATACCATTGCCATTCCCATTTTGCAGATAATGAAGCTGAGACATAGGGGTTGAGTAATTTCCCAAAGCTATAAGCTAATATCCCTTGGAAGTGAGGATCAAACCTGGCAGTCTGACTCCTAAATTTACGTACACTCCTTACTGATTTCTTTACCTGGAATTTCTTGGATGGTTCAATATACTAATATGATCTATAAGCTCCTAGAGGGAAATGGAATATATGGCATTTTCCAAATGTCTATAAACATAAAAATGGTCTCCTTACCACTTTTCTTTTTTCCCCAGAAGCATCATCCCATACTGAGAGGCTATGAAAATATACTTTGGGAAAAATGTTATCAATTGAAACAAATTTGAATAAATTGTAACATAGAATTGTATTGAAATGAAAGTTTTCCACATCTTGCCACAGTTAAAACCTCTGTTTTTTAAGGTACTAAGGAATATTGAATTTACTCATTTTTCCCTTCAAGTGTTATTTGGAAATGATTTTCAAGAACATGACTGGAAAACCTTTAAAGGAAAGGCAGCTAAAATCTAGTAAGAATCATTTGTGCCAGGCATTTTACCAGGTACTTTCTGTATTGTCTCACAGAATCTTCTCAAACATACAGCTGGGAAATTGTTTTTATCATTGTGTTACAGGTGAAAAAATAAAGTCTTAGAGAGTTTAAATTATCAAGTAGTATGATGAATAAAATTCAAGCCCTGGCTGCCAAACCTACAATATATTTCACTCCAAGCTGCCTCCAGTGGCATGTCCATTAAATGCAAATATTTTATTTATAAACCTAGTCCTCTAAAAATTATCTGTACCTTTTTACAATATATTTAATGTTCAACTATAGCAAAGTATTCCTTATAGCAGCAGTCCCCAACCTTTTTGGCACCAGGGACTAGATTATGGAATATAGTTTTTCCATGGACTGAGGGTGGGGGTATGATTTCAGGATGATTCAAGTGCATTACATTTATTGTGCACTTTATTTCTATTATTACATTGTAATACATAATAAAATAATTACAGAACTCACTATAATGCAGAGTCTAATGCCACTGTTGATCTGTCTGAGAGGAGGCGGAGCTCAGGTGGTGATGCAAGCAGTGGGGAGTGGCTATAAATACAGATGAAGCTTTGCTCACTTGCCTGCCCCTCACCTCCTGCTGTGTGACCCAGTTCCTAATAGGGCATGGACGGGTACCAGTCCATGGCCCAGGAATTGGGGACTGCAGCCTTATACCATTTTTATTTTAAAAACATTCAGAACACAAAGGTCATCACAATTGCATAATCAATAGTGCCTAGGGTAAAGAAATGGATATAATGTGTTTGTCTGACTCCTGACTGTAGTATAGTGATAACAGGTATATCAATATTTATTATGTGTTTACTATATGCCAGGCACTGTTCAAAATGCTTTATCCATTTATCTCATTTAATAGAGAAAACTAATTAGAATCCTATGTATTAAAATATATATTATCTTTCCTGATATCTTTTTAATAGAAGTCATAAGAGAATTCTTCCACATTGCCAGTATAATCTTGTTGTGTCATTTCTTGCTAATTGTAAATATTTCTAAAGTAGAGTAGTATTACTTCAAGACATTTTCATAGCAGAACTTCACAGTTGGGTAAAAACATATGAGATTTTATCCTTACACAGTAATGGTTTAAGGGTATTTTTCTAGTTTAAGAAATATGAGAACTTGAGAGCCTAAAGAAAAGACAATGAATAATTTAATTGGAAGTCAGCAAAGGGATTTGAAATGTTATAGAGTTACCTTCTTTGTACTGCTTTTAAATTAAATCATTACAGATCAATAGAAAAGTCACACACGTTGTTATTGACTCTGTGTAATTTCTTCTTTACCATAAAAATTCTTCAGGATTATGCCTGTGTGGTAAAAATCAACTCTCTGAAACAAACCAAGCAAGAGAGGCACCAGAGCTTTGTTGCTATAGCAACTGAACTGGGCAATGTCTTCTGGGACTTGCTCTAAGGGGAGGTCCAATGGTAGTGAGAGATATTACGTTCTTTCTGCTCTTATGACACATATTGATTTACTGTGAGTAAAAAGTAGCATGGTTCAAATTGCATACCTTTCCTGGTGATGAAAAATGGGCTATTGTGTAAAAATGCAAAGTAATTTTCAACGAGTAACAAGGAGATTAAAACCTCCATTTATCTTACTAGAAACATTGCAAAAGCAGCCATTACTCAGCAGCTAAAAGTCAAAAATTCATTTTTTGAAAAAAAATTATAATCCCTTTGTATAATTTAGCAATTTATTAGAGCAGTGATTATGATTTCACAGCTATATAATGGCTTATATTTGTTTCTAAAGGAAAAATATGATTGCATTGCTTCTGATGTATATAACACCTCAGACATATATAGTGCTTTAATCCATGGTGAGAGAAAAATGACTGCTATTAATTACATGAATATTTTCAAACTCAGTCCCATTATTTGCCCAACTGCCTCAAAACTGAGCACTAATTCAGAAAAATGAAAACAAACAAAAAAAAAGCAATAGCATTTACAATGTATTTATATGCTTTAATTTCAGTTTTTAAATTTTTTTGTCATAATGTTTTTGCTCCATGAAAGACACTCTAATTTGTCATTTAATCATGTTCACTGAGGCTGGATGTAATTTACACTTTGGTAAAACATCTCTCAAAGGATTTTGCAAATATTCATAAAACCTCTTAACCCCTTTTCTCTGAGACAGACATATACAAAATAAATAATGACCCGCCCTCACTGTGAAGAGTTCAGCTTGATGAGGTGTTTTCTTTCTGAGACTTATCCTTTGAGGTTGGAAATCTTCAAGTATAAAAAAAATTTAAACTGTATTTTATCCAAGATTGCAGCCTGACCCTATATCCAGTTGGCGCCACTTTTAAAAGCAAGAAAAATGTGAAATTTAATATTTATTATAGGAATGGAAAAAATAGCTAATATATCTGGACAGTTCTCTATATTTTTATTTAAACTGGAGAATTCATTTCTTCTTCCACTGACTTGTTAAGAGGTATATCAAATGTAAAAACAACAAATAAATGAAAGCTCAAAACCAAAAATAATTCTTCCCTGACAATTTGTCACTATTGACCATTTAGCAATGTTTAGGATTTTTAAATTGTCTACTGTCACCTCACCAGATAACCATTCTTACTCAAATCCAACTCAATTAGCAAGGTTTACCATGCCTTTAAATTGTGCAATACACATGTGACTACTTCAGCTTGACTAATTTTCTGCAGCTATTATGCTGCATCTAGAATAAGTGGACAATTTTTTCCTCACTAGCCACAAATCAAAAATATTTAATTATAACATGGGGAAACTGAATGACTTCACTCAGAAAATACACAGTTCCTATGATCTGCATTCTCAATTTCTGCATTGCTATAACCTTCGTATTATTAACATAAATTTGTTAAATATATGTAGATGTATGTCTTATATATTAATAGTAATGCTTTGTATGTGTATGTATGCCCATGTATATAATCCATACACACACGTGTGTGCAGTGAAAAGCAAAATATTAGAGAATTGAATTAGTCTAGTAATTTAGCATTTTAATTTTAAAAGAGGTTGATTTTTCTGTGCCTGAAATTTAAATCCCTAGTTAAGAATTTTGTGAGAAAAATAAGTCTTTTTTCAACATTCTTATATATGTACTATTTAATACTCACTGAATGCTTTCTGTGTATCAGGTGTTTTCCTAAGTACTTTCCTTAGATTCTTTTATGTAGCTCTCAAAACTCTTTGAGGTAGGTACTACTATTATCCTCATTTTAACAATAAGAAAAGTAAGCATTAGATAGTTAATGACTTGTCAGAGATCACACAGCTATCCTTTATTTGAATTTAGTGCATCTGATTTCAGAGCCCACAGTTTTAACCATATGCTATGCATTTCATTTCAGAATAGTCTTGTGGCATGTCATTTTGTTAAATATTACTGCTCAACATTTTAACATCCATTGGTAATTGACCTGCACTTGCTGTGTAGTCCCTAATTTGCTTATTCCTTTGCCTGTGTGCTTTGGCAAAGCATGAAATTAGGCAGTCCCTGTTGGAGAGACAGAAGAGAGCCCCCAGGAAACAGTTTTATCAAACAGCAACAAAAATAAAACTTAAAAAAGTTAGAAAACCCAAGAAGAATGGTTTTCATGTTGTTTAGTATATTAACTGATAGTCTTTTCAATGTATTGACCATACTTGAAAAGTCTTCCAAAAGTAAAATTTATTCTAGAAATGAAGAAACTTTGGAAGATTCACAATTTACTACAATTATAACTTTTCATTTACAATTGGCCTTTGCTCAGTTAAGATTAAATCTTCGTAGTTTGTGCAGGGAGCGGCAGGCCAGTGAGGAGGTCAGCTACTCCTTCCCACCGAGCCAAGTCCCTTAGATAGGGGTCACCACAGAGGATAAAAAAGTTGATAGGAAATAGAGAGAATAAAATAATACACAGAGACTAAGGTATAGTTTATAGTTTTATATAAAAAGATCAGAATAATCACAGCGGGGTACTCAGGAGACTTGACCTAGCCCCGTGAATGTCTAGCAATATGGTTAGATTCACATAGGTTTTTATAATCACATATATCAATTACCAGTTGTCAGGGTAACATATTTGCATATCAGGGAATGCAGTTGCTAGGGGAGACAGGTAGTAGGTTGGGGTCAAAAGTCCTCTCAAAGGGCTTTTAACAAGTTCTAATCTATCTAGGTGAACAAACAGGTACAAGGTCTTTCAAGGGCTAACTTCTAAGTTCTAAGAGGTAGTTAACAATTAACAAAGGTATAACAAAATAGGTATAGTGACTCTATATTTCTTTGATTTAGTTATTGTAGACTTAAAAGCAGACAGTCAGGAGTGAGCAGCAACCCTGTTGTCTACAAAACAAGTTGTTTATAATCACAGGGGCGCGTCTCTGGGCAAAGTGCACTCATTGTCTCCAGCTCCCATCCTGTGAGCCTTATTTACCTTTGTCTTGCCTTTCAAGACACAGGTAAGCTCACAGATTTTGAGATACCGGGAAGCCTTCCTGGAAAACATCCCTACCGGAGATTTGAGAGCTCTCCCATGATGGCAACCTCTGATAAGTGAACCATTGAATTCACATATTCCTTCAGGGCAAAACCCTGCAAACTCCTGTTTCTGTCTTTCATATAGCAATAGTGGGCAAGACAATAAAATAATGATCTTATGATCTACATCTCCTTAATTCCTCAATCATATTTCTCAACAAGTTTGATTAGGTTTGGAAGGATTTTATGATCATGTTATGATGGGGCAGGGAGGTGAAGTTGTGTTTTGCACCTTTTTATACTTTTATTAAAGGATCTAAATTAAACTTATGATCAAGTGCAAACTGAAAACTTTGGCATAGCAACTAATGCTTTGAAAGTAAATTTCCTAAAAATGGGTGTTAAGTAATTTTTAAATAATCTTTTTTCTTAACTGCTTTTATCTTGTTACTTGATGGCAGTACAGATATCGTATTTTTATATGGTTTGTAAAATACATTTACTTATATATTATCTCATTTTAGCTTCATTACCATAATGTGACCATTAATTAACACATCTTATTGATGAGGAAACTGCAGCTGATAGACATTTAGTAACTTTCCTAAGGTAATCCAACTAGAAAGTACTTGATCCAGGATAAATTATATTGTAACATTTTTATACTAAATTCCATGATTTAAACTTCACACAATAAATTTCCCTTTGAAGTCTTTTTAAAAACTTTGCATAGATAAAAACAGTTGTTCACTATGTTTTTGATTTAGGAAGCATTTCCCTTAAATTACAAAATATATATTACATTGTAATATTAACTTACAAAGGTTATAAGATTTTTCTCTTCCTTTCTTTTGTAGTTTTCCCCAACAAGAATATTTCTTGGTTTATATGTTTTGTACTGATACGAATGTGAATGACTTTTTGCAAAAGGGAAAGAAATGAAACAGTCTTACCTAATGCGTTGTGTTCTTGAATAATTGATGAGTCTTCTAGCCACCATAGAAAAAAACTGAAATATCTGTCATATAAATTGTATATAGTTCTCCCGTGGGCTCAAGTTGCATAAACAAGATACAGCCAGATTCATTTAAAAATATATGTTGCAAATGTGGCCATTTTGAATTTGTACTGAATATAGTCAAGCCTGGTAGAAATGCTGCCATTACAACATTCACCATAATAAATTAGACTCATTTAGTGCTATCCTTTTCATAAAATTAGGGAGATTAGTTTTCATAGGACTGGTCATTTTAGAGCTTGCCTTTCATTTTCCTGTAATACTTGACATTTTGAATTTCAGCTCTTCAATAAAAAGATGTAGTCTTGGTCCTGGACCCTTCACCTAAACTGCCAAGACATCCATTGCAAAATTCTTACTGATTTACATCAATTTTTAGTTCACTGAAATGGTGTGTTCGAATTTTATTTTCATTTGAAGCTTCAGTGTACACTGTTTTATGACATAGTCTGCCGTGGCCTGCTATCTTATTAGAAGCTTACTAAAATCTTAAGGAATTATTTATGAAGATTTGGGGAGAAACAAGGTATGAGTATTTGGGTTGAATATTGGCCTGAGGATATATTACTCACTTTTCTTTATTATGAAATTCCAGATGTTATTTTAAAAAATAAAAATAACCCCAGCATGTTATTTGCTAGTAGTTGCCCTGTTTCCCTAAAAAAAGAAAAGCAAAAAAACAAAACCCAAAAACACCAGCAAGAAGAAATCACTACATTAAGTCATTACTTGTCTCCTAATTGTAGCTTTCTTTTATATCACCATCTCTTTTACATACCAGTTTTTCATGCCAACTTCTAATCCTCTAGCACCGCATTCACACCTTGTCCTTCTGACACTTTTGTCAATTATAGAAAAATGCCTTCCTTAGCCAAGAATTCTTACAATCTAGTTTGTGTCATAGACAAGTTTTAGAGGATTATAAACTCCATGGGGAAAAATTATAATTATTTGAGACATCACCACAAACTGGATTTTCTAATCCTTTCTTGAAACCAACTCATCCAATGTTTTATTTGTTCCCATTCCCAGAAAATGATATTTTGGTTAATAATCTCTAACTTTCACTGCAAACCTGGGTCATTTGGCTTATTTTTCCTAAAATTCAGCGTCAATAGAATAAGGGTGGCAGAGATCATTGCATAGTCTCAGGCCTCATTTAAAGGCAGATAAAAGGCAGGCCTTATTTCAAATTTGTCTGCTAACTTTTGCTTTAGGCATAAGGTCTCCGAGAATTCCATTCTAGAACTTTGGTATCCAAAGAGTAACACGTTAATTTGATAGCATCTACCAATGTCTTAGCCATGATAACATTACTCAATTCAGGACTTTTTTTTTTTTTTTTTGGTGATCATTGTTCTTTGCAGTCCTGTGTTAATAGAAAAAATATGTAAATTCATATGGCACACAGTTTTGTTAATGTCACATTCCCTTCTCACTTGGTAGGACTAAGGCTAAGGTGGGTTTTAGCCTTACACAAGGAGATACTTTGAACCACAATGTATATGTCACAAAACTCTTCTCCCACGGTGATGTTTACAAAACACCTTTATACCTCCTACTATTCCTCTAACGACCTACAGCCAACATAACAAGTAACTAGGGGTATTCTCAGGAGCAAAAAAAGGAATGTGTCTCATGGCCAACTTTGCAGATACCATTTATCTCCTCTATTTCTTCAAAATCTTGTAACAAAAAGAAATTCTCCAATTAGCACTAGAAGAATTCCAGAGGAACCTGAATTTTAACATGTTGGCACCAAAGATGTGAATAGGATCTTCCTCCATATACACCATCCATAGATCTGATGGATAACATGTATATCAACTAGAGGGAAGGTGAAGATGAAATATTCTAAGGATAAAAATGAAGATAGCCTTGACTAACAAATTAAGAAATTCCAGCCATAATACTATCTAACCATGGAAAAGGAAACAAATGTTTTCCAAAGATGCCGTTATTACCTTGATGCTTAGACTGAGAATCTGAAACATATCCTTTAATTCTTTTTGAAAGCCTTTCAACAAATTACCTTTCAGATAAGTGTCTCCTTGTGAGTTTAAAACCTCTAATCTAATTGTAAATTAATCTCTCCACTTGTGAGATTAGAATGCTGCATAAATGCATTTTAATGACAACAGAAGAAAGTGGTAAAGTAGAAAAAAGTGTTTCCTGTGTCATACAACTTTCTGGGGGTAAATACAATGATAGGGTCTTGACAGGAACCAAAGTGTCAACACCAGTGAGCTGAGTGAGTACCAGGGAAGTCAGAACAAGATAGTAGGTTATTACCCCAATGTAGGAAGTTTCATACTGAAAATAAAGATTTCATTTATTTAATTTTCCCCAGGACTTTATTATGCATTCTCTAAAGTCTGATATGTTTCTCTTGTAGAATTAAGACACAGACTTGATACCTGTTTCTCTAGCAAAATTATGTCCTTGCATGTATCTTTTATTTTGGAACAGGAGAACAAAGGATGCCAGAAGAAAGATAATTCTAATATGCATGTTTCAGAATGCCAACAGCCAACACAGCCTATGATTCTCAGACTACGTATGCCTCATTTATCATTTAACATGAATTACTACTATGCAATAAAATTTCCCTTCACTACAGCATATGAAAAAATATAGAAATAGTTATTCTCATTATAAGCTAAAAAGAAAGTTTTCTTTAATCCTGTCATAAAAGATCACAGTTTGCATTTTTAGGTGATGTTAGTGTGCCTTTCTGCATTAGAGAGCATTTTATGAACTTCGTATCTTCTTGTTTCAGTAGGGTCTTCATGTTTGTGACTATGTCTCCACAGCCAAAGCAAAACAGACATTTAAGGTAATTACTTAGATAATTAAGGGGAAAATATCTCCACTTTGCTTTCACTGTGGAGCCTTGGCCTCCAATCCAATGAGGGATGTTGGATATCCAAAACTCAATATTTTGTCCTTTTTCTTTTTTTAAGTGAGGTACTAAAACACTGTTTCTCCTTTGGTTTTCCCATAATACTTTGTATAAATGGCAGTCTGGGGTTTATTGTGGGTGGGTGGCAGGCAGTAACCTAGTGTATGTCTTTTTGTTAGCGTAATTCCCATGCTCCAGTGCATTCCTTTGTTTAACTTATTATTAAAATTGTTTAAACGTATAAACTGGGTTTAGCTTCTACATGCAATATCATCCTGGTCTTTGCTTTCAAATATTTGAAATTCCATTTGTGGAATAAAAATAAAATATCATATAATTTCAGAATGTCTCCATTCTACTCCCATTGCACAAATTGCCCTTTGCAGTCTAACACAAACGGAACCTCATGGACCTCTGACAAATTTCTGCTCCTGACGCCATACCTAACCTTCAGATGTATCAGTATTTTAACACGTCAGTGAGATAAAGGTTAAAGAGGACAGGAATGGGACAAAATTTGAATTTGAGGTACTGAGGTTGCCAGTGCACACAGAGGCTTAGCTCATTTTTAGATTTTAAATATAAATATATCAGAAAGCACAGCTTACTTGAGAAAGTCTTGTCTGTTACACATAAATACAAAATAATATCAAGAGAAATCCCATTTATAAATTTTGCTTCAAATTGGATGAACATATCTTGAAATTACATTATGAGAATAAGTTTAGATTTCTAAAAGAGTATGGGTGAATGCATTCCTTTATCCAGCACTTATTCCTTCATTCCTTATTTCTTCGTTCCATCCTTCATTCATTCACCACATTTGTAAGGGTGTGCCATGTGAAAGAACTAGTAGAAATCTTGAGGAAACAGTTGCTCTGTAACCTCTGTTTCTTTGTAAAGATTATGTTTAACAATGTATATATTAATATATACATTGGTACATATATAATATGGTCACATATTACTTAATTATTCTGACAAGTCAATGTAATTTAATTGATTATCCGAATTAATAGTTGACAGGCAGAAGAAAGATATGAGTGCCTGAAATTTCACTTCTAAAATTTCAACAGACCTGCAAATATGTTATAGAACATAAGAGTGCATGAGGGAGTGGGGTGGCAGAAACACCAGACATAACTTTCCTTGGACCTGTTGAAAAGTATTGCATAGAGAATTATGAAGCAAGTGACTATTAACTGAACATGAAACCTAAATCTGTGGAGCTAATCTGACTATGACAGCTTTGATCCCCATTCATCACCAAAGTTGACCGAGCTACTCTTGCTGGCTGGTGTTAAGTTTCCCATTTCACTATTCAGTGTCACACCACTTGGTTAAAGAGGAAGATGTTGCCCAACAGGTTTTCTTTGTTCAAAGAATATGAGTATCTGTGTTCTTTTCACTACTTAAATTGCCACACCTCTCCTTGTGTCCTATAAATGTCATTTTTTACTTTTCATCAGTGTCTTTTAATAGGTCATGTGTACTGAACTAGAAAGATAGGAATGAAGTTTTCTAAAAACCCTAGTTATGATTTTTTTTAATGTTTTAAGGTGCGTCTCTAAAGAAAATTTCTGAAGTCAGTATGATGTCAGTAGGCATCATGGATTTTGTACTGGAGGTTTGTAATGGAGCTGGAGTGTGAGTTTATTTTGGAGGCAGTTCAAATCTCCCTTTGGAGAGGCAAAATGTGCAGAGTTCTCTTTTCTTCTTTTCTCTGCCTTCCCTCTATTCCCAGAGAAGAGGAGTAGAGGAAGAAAGGATAACCTGCCAAGTTTTGGGGGTGGCATCCCCATTTCGAAGCCTGTTTTCCTTTCTATCTAAATGCAGATGGAGAATAATAAGACTGGCATTGTCCTAATTGAAGTCAAATGCACTAAAGTTAGGAGCGAGATTTGCTTCCTGTGTTTCTCAGAGACCCTAGAATGTTCGAAAGAAAGAATTTGGAGATGAGCTACTTCTGCTGGCTCTTGTCTGGTCCTAAAACAATCAGAGGGTCTTTCAGTAACCACATCAGGGTCATTTCTCCATTCATTCTTGAACCCAGGAAGTTCTGGGAGAGTGCTGAGAGCTTCAGAGTTTGTTGTACCTTGGCACCAAGGGCTGAAATACCTGAAGGCCAGCAGAGAGCTACATGGTGCCAACCTGCTAATTCTCTCTCCTTCTGGAGGCTGCTGTCTTATGCTTATGGCCTTATTTCACTTTCACACCATTCCCCAGAGGAAGCTCAGTCCTCTGCCTCTTTTGACTTTAGCTGTTAAGGCTTGGCAAGCTGTCTTCATTCCTAAGTCTCATTACCCATGTCTGTGCCCAGTTTTCAGTTTTCTCTGCCTCATTTCAAACCCTTTTTCACAGATGTGATTTATATTGTAGTCATCTTTGCTTCTTATGTCCAGTGTCACACATCAGTCTTAATCCCTCCTATTTATACTACCTTTGGGTCTTGCCAGATATGTACAGGCTGGAATTGGCTATTCTCCTTGGGCCTTGTTTGGTATGAAATGTTGTTCTTTCTGAAGAAAGTGTACTATTTCTACCTAGTTTTGTTTACATTTCTCAAATCAATTTCTTTCACTTGATCATCATTTCAAGATGCCGCTTCTTGACCACTGCCCCCCACCTCACAGCAGGTTATAAAAAAGGTGGCAAATGTCGTTTTAACCATTAGGATTCCAACAGTTTCCACATAACTGGAGGCTAGTGAGAGAGGTGTTGCTATCTTAAAATGTTTCCACTCAGTATATGCTACCTGGAAATTCTCAGTTAAATACATCAGAGCCCCATTTTTATTTTATGTGCAATTTGATATTCAATGATCTCCAAATTTATTTACTATATTAGAAGTATGTCTCCAAAATAACTCAGTACTTTTTCAAATTATTAGCTTTTGGAGCTATATAAGTGGCTTATGTTTAACCATGTTCTCTTTCTGATTTTCTTAACGGGAAGGGCTTTCAAATTAAGACACATCTTTGGTTAAAGTATATTTAGTATGCCAAACTTTGTTTAAAATAATAATTCCTAGACTTTTTTGGTAGCAAAGTATTTGAAGATTAATCTAGGGAACCCAGAGTTGAATTGCATGAGAGAGTACTTAAAGCAGTACTTGATACATTGACTTTAAGAATTGAGGGCATGTTCGGGAACCATAAACTCAACATCAAAGCTAAGCTAGAGATCCACTTTTCATTAATCTTTCATGTGATACATTTCTTGGGGTTACATTTGAGCTTGGAGTTCCCATCAAGGTTTTATCTATCATGGTTTTTTTTTTCTATTAATTTGGACTTTAAGAGTCAGGTTATTAGGAGAAAGTAAAGTCTGGGATGACACTCAAGGAATAAGCAGATATCGGTCAAACAAACTAGGAGGGAAAGTGTTCCAACCAGAATCGGAAGGGAAACAGCAGCACAAAGGCCCAGAAGCAACAGAGAAGATGAGAGGAAGACAGAGTGAGATAGTATCAAAACTGTAGAAGTACAGCCTTCAGAGCCAAGGACAAGGGGTAGGGTACAGAACGAGAGGCTTGCGTAGCCAGGGAGACATGAGGCCAGCCAGACACACAGAGCCAACTCAGGAAGAGCTACTTGTATTATGAGAGCTTTGGATTTCTTCTGAAGGCAGTAAGAATAGTCTAAATAATTTTTAGAAGGGGATAGATGTAAGTAGATTACATTTTAAATTACATAGGCTATAGCACAGAGAATAAATTGCAAGGGTATAAAATTGGAGGAATACTATTCAAGCACATCGGCTTGGGAACTATGTGGCTCATGATGGTGGCAGCTCAGCCTGGAGACATCTCTCATAAATATTTCAGATATATACTATCTACTGGGTGAGGCTTTCTATCTTGGTATATATGTTGTTTAAAATTGAAGGACCTTTAAGTTCTTCTTGTCCTTTAAACAATAACAGAAAAGCAACATGTTAGTTTTGGCTTATTCTGACATATCTGCCTGGCATGGAGAACTTGGCTAGGTTTCAATAGGTCAGAGTTTCCACTAGTTAATAAAGAATTTCTTTGGTGAGAATTTTACATAGAATAACACTATAGGCTACTCACAGAAACTAAAAGAGAGTGATGGGGAATGGTGTTTTTATATTTTACAATTGCAGTGTTTTTTTTTTTTTTTAAAGACAACCTCTGGGTAATATCAATTGACAAGAATCAAATAAATTCACAAAAAGGCACAGACTGGTGCTCCTATCAACAAGTTTTTAAAAATTTGTTACCCTATACTCTTATTCTCCAGATGTTGCTCAGATTCTCAGTTCCAGGTCTGCTGGTGATTTAGTGCACGTTTTGTTTAGCATAGCAGAGCTATAAAAAGTACAGTGCTCTGCCCCAGTAAGCCTTGCAGTGAGACCAAGGCATTTATATTAAATACTGCTCCTTGGGCCAAGAATCCTCCCCAGAGTATTTTTTGGCCATTGACAAATTTCTTTACATGAGTTCATTACAAATATACCCAGAAAGCATTGATTCCAGATGTGCAGTGGAGTTCAGAGCTTTGGGTACATGTTAACACAATTTATTCATCTCCTGTTAAGTCTGTGAGTTGTCAGTGGCACATAGTAAGCACCTACTATGTGCCTGACACTGGTGTCACGGATCAAGCAGTGAAGAAAACAATCTTTTTATATTCTGGAAGATGGACAATAAACACATAGACCAAGAGTCAGATAGTAAAAGGCCAGATATAATTACTCAAGCTTTGTGAGCATATGGTTTCTGTTACAACTACTTTATATTTTTAGATGCAGTAGGTAATGAATTAGCATGGCTGTGTTCTAATGGCACTTTATTTATAAAAATAGAGTGTGGGCTAGATTTGTTCTATGGGCCGTAGTTCAATGACCCCTAACATAGATTGTTAAATAAGTAAGCTCATCTTATGTACTAATAAGAAAGAAGATAGAAGAGGATAATGTTGAAGAAGATGTAGCAGAGTGGTTGGGAAAGACTTCCTTGTGATTGGATTAAATCAATGTCCAAGTGATTAATGAACAAGCTGTCAATATCGTCTGTCTTTATCTTAAAATTATATGTAAAGCTGTGAAAGTTCAATTACAGTTTATAAATTTATGGAAGGTACAACCTTCCCATATAGAACATGCTGACACGTACAGAGACTCAGTAATTGTTGCACTGCTGAAGAGAGTTTCAGATAATATCTTCTTATAAATCCCCAGCTTCCATTAATTCTGCCTTCTTCTGAATTTCCATGGCCTGTATTAAATGATGATACTCACTTAGCAGTGAGAAAATGTAACACTGGTCGGTATATCTTTTATGTGTGCTGCCTTGAAGGGTATGGGCAGTATTTTATGAGAGTTTCTATCCTGGCTGCTTGTTTTGGCATTCTTCTGTAGTTGGCACATCATAGCTATCGGATTATCATTTCACGAGGAACAGGAATGTTAAAAGAGGGTGCGTGTAGCAAAGTCCAACAAAAAGTGGCTCAGGTTGAGAATTTGCTGTCACGGTGCATCAGTGTGTGGTAACTCGGCTATACGTAAAATATTAACTGGAGAAAAAAGGGGGGGTATGCTTCTGAACATCAAGTGGTCTCTCTGATAAGACCTGTAGGGTTAGCTGTTTTATGTACACTGTAGCTGTTAGACCCTGAGCCATACAACAAATCAGATAATACAAGTTTTCCAATAACACAATGTGATGTTTGGCTCACTTGTTTGAAGCACATGGAATAATCTGTCAGACAATAGGTATTGCTTTTTGTAAGGAGCTGGTTAGAAGTCCTGGCTTCAGGCCTCAAAGAGACTCAGGAGTTAATAATTCAAATAAAATAAGACAAAATGAAAGGTGCTATGAGGAAGAACATGATTTAGAACTACAGGTTCATTAATTCATTTGACACACATTTCTTCAACACTTATTATGGGCACTGTTTTAGGCACTGATGAATTTAGACAGGTGGGTTCAATGTACATTAGATTTATCTGGAAAGCTTTCAAAGAGAAGGTAGAAATTCACCAGTGTTTTGAGCAATATGAGATTTGAATGAGAGCAATTTGGGAGAATAATATGGTAAGCAACACAGAGGCACAGGAAGAACTCAAGGGATCTTTGAACAGTGAGTGGGCCAGTTTGGCTGGAGATTATAGAGAATACAAGTACGGAGTAATGTGAGAAGGACAGGTTGGGGGCAATTGTGAAAGGCCTTGAATGTAAAGTCCCGCCAAATGGCATTTTAACCTGAAGGCATTGGACAGCAATGGGCAGTATTGAGCAGTAGAAAGATAAATTGAAGTTTAAGGCAATCAATATGGCAGAGGTTTGTACAAAGAATTGTAGGAGGAGCAGAAGGAAAGTACAGACAATATTGCCAATTAGGAGGCGTCTCCAGTCATTCCTGTACTATGAGCATTCACTGAAATGGTAGAGAGAATAGAAAACCAATGGACAATGTGAGCAGTATTTTGAAGGTAGCCTTGATTGGATATTAATGAAATAGAGGGAAGAGGTAAAGAACAAAATAGAATTTTGAAAATGGTGATTTCTTAATAGAAATTACTCTTCCCCCAGGAAAAAAAATTTAGTTGAAAAGAAACATTTATAGCTTAAAAGAGTTTCTGAGGTCAAGTGATTCTGCTGTCCACTTGCTGTATCACCTTGGTCAAGTTATTTAAAATCTCTGTGACTCATCTGTAATGTGAATTATAATACTCATTTTTTACAGGGCTGATTATTCATTCATTCAGAAGATAATCCATAAATTATTGTCTAGCTCCGGGAAATAGAATGATGAATAAGACAAAGTTCCTGCCTTTAAAGAGCGTATTTTCTATGAGAGACAGATTCTTTTCCAGTAAGCAAATATATACAAAATAATTCTGAGTTCTGATAAATGTTAGAAGGAAACATTTGATGCAATGTAGAGTAATGGGATTCAGGAGGGGTTTCTTTGGGTAAAGCTCTAAGAGATGGCCTCTCCAAGGAGGTGATGTTTGAAATGAGACCTAAAGGATGAGGAGGAGCTAGGCTTGAAAAGAGCAGGGAAAGCATTTCAGAGGTGACAGAAAAAGCAAGTGCAAAGCTTAGCTTATTTGGGGAGCATTAGAGCTGATTTCTTAGCTTATATTTAAGCAATTCTGGGAAGTGGGACCAATTTAGTCATGCCTTACCTATAATGGTAGTACTTCATTGTCAGACTATGGGTGGAAATTATAGCAGATTTAAAATGATCACCTGCCCTCTAGTGTCCTCCATGGTATATTTAATCTTGTTAATAAGCTTTGCCCAAGTGCCACGGAGGATGTTGAAATTGTGTGCATGTACATTTGTCCTGTGAAATGTATTACTATTTCTCTATGTAGGAAACAGACCCCCCCAAAAAAATAAATAAATAAAATGAGAAAACAGCTTCTGTTGAAGAGAAGGAATATATTTATTTATTTATTTTTGTAAATGAGAAGGAGTAGAAACAGAGGGAAACAAGAAGTGTTCTGTTGAGAGGAATGACTTGCATATTTCAGTTGGTCTGTTCATTCTTATAAAACTCGAACAAAACAATGATCCCATTAAGTGTTATCTTTTTTTCACTTCAGTGTTTTTCTTTTTTTGGGGGGCGGGGGGGCGGCGCGGATAAAGAAAAAAACAACCACTAGAGTGATGGAATACTTTGATTCTGTGGTGTGGGTTTAAATTCTATCTCTTCACCCACACGAAAATTCTGAAAATTGGGCCCTGGAATTTTCCTCTCCATGAATCCTAATCATCCCTCTCATTTTTTGCTGATTGCCCTAGTTTTGAAGGTGATGGGGAGACAGTAGAGAATAGAGGGAGAATTTGGGGACTGTGCCTACTACCTCTGCACCTGTCTCTGTGCTCCCTTTTGTTCTGCTGTAGCCATATTGGACTTCTCTTCTTTCAGCACACTATGTTCTTTTCTGCTCAGGAGCCTTTGGAAATACAGTTCCTCTTTCTGAAAGGTACCTCCTCTCTCCATCAATTGCCTAACATCTCATTTTTATTTTTTGGCTGTTACTTCTAATTTCCTATCCTCCAACAAACCTTTCTTCCTCCCTAAGCTGGGCTACTGTGAGATTAGGTCTCCCTGTTAAGGGATACTGATCCCAAGCACCCTGTACTTCTCTTTCAAGACATTTATGATAGTGCAATGAATCTTTGCTGTGTTTTGTTCCATTCTTCACTATTACAGACGGTAAGGGTCAACTTATATTGGAGTTGCTCACTGTTCTTTCCCCAGTGAAATATACTCTCCAGTGTATGGCCTGGCAAATAAGAGTTGCTTAATAAATATTTGTCAAATGGATTGAGCTAAAATGAATAGATATTGTTTAGACATGATGGAGGTTTTTTGGAAGTTGAGGGACTCTGAAAACAAAGATATAGAAAAATAATTTCATAAGTTAAAGATTGGCCATGAGCAACGGAAACTAATAAAGCAGTAGTTTCTTAAAGAAGGATAAGTTTATTTCTCCATCATGAAAGTCCAGAGCCAGTTTGATGACTCTGCTCCTCAAAGTCCTCAAGGACTCAGTTCCTCCAGCTCAATACTCTGGCATCACTAGTGGTAGGTCTCAGAAATACATGGATTAAGGTGGCCCTGTGTGTCAGGCAAAAAGATGGAGGAAAGGATGTAAAATGCATGCGCCACTTAAGGAAAGTTCGTGGGAGCAGCCTCTACGCTGACTTACATCTCATTGACTGTAATTTAGACCTGTGGCCACATCTAGCTGTAGAAGAAATTAAGAAAGTAGCTTTTATTGAGGGCAGCTATGTGCCCAAATAAAATTTCTACTGTTCTGGAGAAAAGGAAATACTGATGGGCTAAAGTCTTTGCCACAAAGTAGGGGTAAACATCATAGCGATTAGGCACTCTGAATGACCACTTGGCAAGTCATCAAGCATTAGTTGAGCCTTGAATGCAAGGCTCTGATCCTATAATTTGTAATAACAATTAAAGGGGCAAGAATTACTGATATTAAAATGATATAGTCATGCGTTGCTTAACGATGGAAATATGTTCTGAGAAATGTGTGGTTAGGCCATTTCAGCATTGTGAGAACATCTTAGAGTATACTTACACAAACCTAGGTGGCATAGCCTACTACATACCTAGGCTCTATAGTATATTGTATTGTTCCTAGGGTACAAATCTGTGTAGCATATTACTATACTGAATACAGTAGGCAACCATAAGACAATGGCATTTATTTATCTAAACATATCCAAGCATAGAAAAGATGCAGTAAAGATATGGTACAAAAGATTAAAAAATGGCACACCCGTATAAGGTACTTACAATGGATGGAGTTTGCAAGATGGGAAGTTGCTCTGGGTGAGTCAGTGAGTGGGAAATTAATGTGAAGGCCTAGAAGGTTATTGTATACTGCTGTAGACTTCATAACTCTGTACACTTAGGCTATACAAAATTTATTAAAAATTTTTGTTTCTTCAATAATAAATGAATTTTAGCTTACTGTAATTTTTACTTCATAATTTTTGAAAAAGCAATTGACTCTTGTAATGATGACTTAAAGCACACACAGCTTTACAAAAGTATGTTCTTTATGTCCTTATTCTATAAGCCTTTTTCTATTGTTAAATATAAAAAAAAATTTTTACTTTTTAAACTGTTTTGTTAAAAACTAAGGCACAAACATATGCATTAGCCTAGGCCTACACAGGGTCAGGATCATTAAGACGTTACTAAGTTGTAGGAATATTTTAGCTTCATTATAATCTTATGGAACTGCCATCGTCTATGTGGTCCATCATTGACTAAAATGTTATGCAGTGCATGACTGTATTCTTTTGAGCAGTGGTTTTTGGTTTTGTTTTGCTATTTTGGGGAATACAACAAAAGATATGCAAGTCAAGTGTCATTTTAATAAATAATAGCATGTTTCTCTGCCGAAATATATTGACTTTGAAGCAGCTTAATTCTAACTTGCATTCAGAATTAAATGCAATCATCTTTCTATGTCTTTAACTTTCAAAAAATACGATAAAAATTGTAGTTCAGAAATTTAAAAAAAAAGAGATAGCAACAGCACCTTATGTTTACTTAATGCCTGACCATTTACAGAGCGCTTTGAATTAGGGTATTTAACCTTATAACATCCCCCAAAACTAAATAGATTTACAGATGAGAACCTGAAAAATAGGCAGGCCAGACTAGAGGCAGACAACTTATAAGAGATGGAGTCAAGACTGAACCATGTTGTTGTTATATCAAGTCTAAGTTCTTCCTCCTATTCTCAAAGGCATGTCAAACCTGGTAAGGGAATTTGTAGAGCTCTGGATGAGAAAAGATGCCTCTCCTAAGCACCTTTCAGGTAAAGCGGGCAATACAGGAAGGGAGCATACACTGTGATATGTATATGGGTAGCTTGCTTTCTTAATTGTAGTTCTTAGTGAAATTGCATATGGAGTGTTGCTTAATTACTGCAGTGAAACTAGAAGTGCTGAGTGGCAAGGTGTGTGCTGTCCTTTGGCAATCCGGAGACAGCCCACACATGCTGAAGACATCCTGTGGTCTACACTCTAGTGTCACTAAGCAACCAAGAGTAGATTCCTTTGTATTCTGAGCTATTCACTGAGATAGGGGCGTCTCCTAGAAGGCCCTGCAGAACTAGGCCTTGTGGAGAGCTAGATTAAATGAAATTCAGGTTATTACGGCTTTTCTAACAGAACATCTATTTCCTGGCACATGCTCCCACCTCTGCTACTGCAGCAGGTCACATAGGAGTGCAGCTGCCACTTGGCCTGATTCAGAAATTTTCACTCACAGGTTTAATTAAAATTTCTAGCAAGCTCCATCTATCATTCCTCTTTTGTAATTTCTCTCTCTCAGAGAAAAAAGCTCAGTGTTTGTTACCTCTTGTATGGTTGCTACCTCTTATATAGTTATAGTGCGTTTGTTTCTGTAGGAAGAGATTGGTAACTGCTTTAACAACTCAGATTTCAATTGGGAACCTTAACGAAAGGAAATAATAATATAATAAATAGTTGGTCTGTGCTTTGAACTAAATATATGTGAGTAAACTCCCTGAGGTTTTTTATTTAACTCGGTGTAATATAATATAAAATCCAAAATGTAATATCAGCAGGAATTATTTTTTATAATACCATAATATAAGAAAACAATTCCTCCCTTTAGGCTGTCTAGATCCCTAGGTCTTGTGCTTGTAGAAATAGGGATTTATAGACTAATTTATTTATCAGAAAGCACAATGGAACTTGTACCTTTACCAATGGCAGGGGTGCATGAGCTCTTTAAGACATCAGAGTTTAGGCCAAATTAGTATAATAATGGTTTATTCACATTAATCAGTTGATGTTCTGTATGGAATATATGTTTTTGATTGACTAACATGAGAACAAAGTTATTT